>NMRB01000795.1:152933-174118 GCA_002633025.1 Notospermus geniculatus | reverse complement strand
CCCCCTCCCCCCTCCCGTGCGTACGTACTAAAAGTATGGTCCCTTAGTTGAAGTTCAGTGTCACCTTTTGAACTACCGGCACCACATTGGACATGTAGTTCATGAGTATTCTGGTGAATACTGATAAATGACATGCTTTTTCTTGCAGAATATCCTCCAGTCATTGAAGTCAGTGACTCATAACCGTACAACAATTGTGATAGCCCACCGCTTATCCACGGTAGTGGATGCTGATGAGATATATGTATTAGGAAATGGACAGATTATAGAGAAAGGAAATCACTACCAGTTATTATCAAATCCGAACAGCCTGTATTCTGAACTGTGGGAAAAACAACACAGCGTCTCATCCTTAGTGAATGAGGAGGAAAATCTTTTAGGTGATGCTGAAGAGATAAAGGAGAAATCTTCCTAGGAGTAGGATATTGATATGTATTTGGAGGATTTGCTTTCGTTGGTCAACAGGGTCAAAGGACTATAGCCAGCCCCTTTGGTTCAATACGTTTTGCATGCAGATTTGTGACCCTGCTTCACCACAAAACCAGTCGGAAGTCGCAACGAAGTTGGCAAGTTGGGAATGAATTACCGGTATGAATCTGTCAGTCTATTGTGAAGTCTGAGTGATTCTATTTCTTTCCTTATCTCCTGGTGTCATCTCAGTACGTTTAGTCCCATTATCCTTGCAACTTCCGACTGGTTTTGTGGTGGAGGGTCACATTTGTGTGACGGTCTGGGATAACCCGTCGGAAGTCGCTGAGTGATCAACAAGGGTTGTTAGATTGCCTGTGCATTGAACTGCTATTGTTCAACTGCTACGTGGTACGTTTCGGCTATTGAAATGTGCGGGTTCACCAAGGCCATTAACATTTTCCTCAAACGCGACATCCGACGGGTTTTCCTAGACCGCCACACATTTTATTAGTCACCCGTGATTTTAGGCCACACAAAAATAATATTGTGGTTCCGGTAACATATCTTAATTTTTTAGGTGGGGTAGGAGGGTAGGGATGATTATTTTATTTTGGAAAATTATTTTGAGGTCTTTAGCAGGGTAGGGGACACTCGACATTTATTTTATTTTCGTCGATATTAAAACTCAACAGCAGCTGGTTTTGAATTTCATGGAGCAAAATAAGATTGGTACTGAAAATGATATAACGAAGTAAAAGTTAAATTCAAAAGAGAAAAGTTAAATTTTCTTGATAACTGTGACCTTTGGGTGAAACTGGCATGGCTGGTGGCTGAGATACCGGTACATGGGATGGCAGCTTTTCACCACTGTAGTGTAACCTCATGAAAAATTTCACTTTGGTCAGCTGATAGGCCTACATGTAGTTTTCGATTAGGCAGGGCTTGACATAAGGTTTCAGTGGGTACTAAAGTGATTAAAATGACTAGAAAATAATTTGTTAAAATAACATTATTCAGACTGCATCTTAGAGAGTTGGGGGGGGGGGCCGGCCTAGGATCATGCTTATTTTTTTTACAAGTTGCCAAAAAATCTTTAGGGTTGGCAACATTTTGAGGGGGTAGGTCGGGTTACCGGAACCACAGTATTATTTTTGTGTGGCCTTATCATTGTGATGATCAAGTCCTGGTTGAGTTCCTTCACCAAGGTGTCTACTCACACAATATGGAACTTGTTGGCCCTGTGCCTCCATGTGACAGTGGTGAGTGGTCCTCAGAAGTTTCATTTGGCAAAGTACTGTAAACTACATGTGGAGGGAGTTTTCTATCTTTAACTTTCATTGCATATCTCTACTTAACTATCAAAATATGGTTTTAAAAGAATGAGAGGTTTGTATTGGGTCACCCTGTAGGGTGCTTTCACGAGTCTGAGAGGCACTTCTTAGATTTTACACTCTCATTACTGATTCATGGCAATACATTTTCCTCTTCTACTAGAACTATGTACTGGAATTTACCAGTGCACAGTGTGTGCTCTTTCTTGAAATCTCCACATCAATGAATGTTTTAATCCAAAAGACTAAGTGAATTAACTATTATATAATGTATTTTGTAAATATAGAGATTATATTTAATACAAATTCACAGTCTTGCGTACTCTCTTCCTTGTTGTGTTATAACCTTTGCTAGTTTTATTTTCTTTTTCACAGATTTTTGCTCTTATGTGTTAAATATAGAGGGAGACACTGACATTGCAGGTTTTCTCCAAGCACTTGCTGTAGATCTGCATAGAAACCATCCTGAGAATCTCAGGTCATTTACGGTCATACCCCTCCCCATAGTGCAAGGAGCTGGAGGGGAGTGGTTGTGAAGACCCTGACTTCAAGGATGACATAAATTTGCCCAATGTACTCTATATATACTTGATTTCGCAGGACTCCGCTCTTGATTCAACATGTACTTCGAGATTGCTGACCAGTGATCTCATCACCAGACTAAGAAAGACTGCTTCCATTTTCCATCGACTTGAGGCAACATACAAAGCCATATCTTTGGGATCACATGATCGATTTCAACAGTTGATCACAGGAGATATGGCTGTGGAGTCACCTCTTTCTCTCAGGGATTATGGTGTCCAAACTTCTTCACTCAGGCTGTCAAAATCTTCTGGGCAGATGAAGGTCAGTCCTCCCATCTTTTTCAGGTGGTGTAGTAGAAAGTGCTGAGGGGATGTTGTTCTCCGTGAGCATTATTAGGCCTATTTGCTCCATGTCACATTTCTTCGAATTGAACCAACTAACTGTGTGGAGTACAAAGATTCGTTCTTGGTAGATGGGGGTGATGACCAAAGCCATATCTCTTGGATCACGTGAAGCAACATACACTTGATCACAAAAGATTTAGCTGTGGCTACACCCTTTTGGAACTTGTGTATTTGAGTGGTAGGGCCTAATGCAAAGCCAAGGTCCTGTCCTGACACCAATCACCACCAGTGGCTGTGCTGGACGGAGGAGTCGAGATTTGGAGTTTGTACCAAAGCCATATCGAATGGATCACATGTTGAAATAAGACATTTGATCACATAAGATAAGGCTGCAGTACTCATCCCTCCCTGTCGGAGACCAAACCAGTGCCAGCGTTGCCAGCCTTCTTTAACTTGGTCATGACTCTATTGATTCTCATTGATGGCATTTTGTTTTGCTTTCAGCCTATCCGTTGGATCACATGATTTTCTGACATATGGTCCACATGGATTGGGCTGAAAGGAAAACAGGCCGAGGCATGATAGGGGCCTCGCTCTCTGATTCCATGACCATCATATCTTTTCTGAATGAATTTAGTGCAGTGGTGGTAAGCCTAGGTGCCTAGCCTATATATAGACCTATTATAGGCCTAGGCCTACTATATTGTGATAAACCTCGTCCTAGGCCTAGCCTAATCATGGTTTGTGAACCTAGGCTGAGCCTAATGTTCTCTTAGGCTAGGCCTAGTCTTGCCACTTCATTTGGGCAGATATCTCGATCTTCTTAGCCTGGGACTTGGGCCTATTAGGCCTAGGCTATTATCTTCTATCAAGGGCCTAGCCAATGCCTTTGGAGTATAATTCCTCCAAGCCTAGGCCTATTATGCTAAGAAGGCCTAGGCCTAGGCGAGGCCTAGGTGTCAGTAGTGTCTCCCTAAGTCTACGGTTAGCATGGTTAGCATGGTAGGCCTAGCCTAGCTACGGGAAGGACCTAGGCCTAGGTCTATTATTAATTGTAGGCCTAGGACTAGCCTAGGCCTAGGCTAACTCTCATTTTCACCGACAGACTGATGGATAGCAGCATGACAGGCTTAGGCTAGGCTAGTGCCTCCTCAGACCTGGGGCTGGGCCTACTTACTAACTAGGCCTACTGTTAACTGTAACTGTACCGTTGGCAGAGGCTAGGCCTAGGCCCCCAGCTGTGGCACTGCATGACTACTCTAGTAGTGCGTGTGCATTCATGCATGTCATGACTCATGGCATCTCCGTCAAGCGTGAGCATGTGAGAGCGAGACCGAGACACCATCAGACATGGGGCCTGCGCGTCATGCATGCATGCATGCCATGTCTGTCATTATTGTCATGCATGCATGGCGTGCGAGATGGATGGATGTTTTTGATTGATCGGTTGATGAAAATTTTTATCTTCATCATGTTCATCAACATGATCAAACTCGTCAAACAGCATAAAAAGCTCATCCGCACTGACTAGGGAGGCCTACTAGGCCTAAACATATTCATGGCGAGGAGGCTTCATTTTGAAAAGCCCGCCTCAAAAAACTCGAAAAATGCGGCTATTTGCAGGAGCTCTTTGCTCCTGCATCCTCACGGCATGAAGTCAAAGCGGCAACTGAAGCGTGGTGACGCCAATCTTCCCGCCGTGGCGCGAGGTCTCAGGGGCACCAAGGACGTCGTCAAGGCCGAAAAACAAGGCGGGAAATACCACATGACCACGTGTCTGACGCAGATTCAGGCTAAGTTGGCCGAAAGCCACTGTTGTAGGCCTAAATCAACAGTCTGTATTGCATATTGTAAACAGGCAAACTTGCGACCCTGAGAGCGTTCAGGCTTTCAAACATGGTACTATTTTAATGATGAGATAGATCCGCAGTTGCAGCCTGCCTCCTTTGGCAAAGCATCTGAGGACTAGCCGTAGGCCTACCTCAGAACCATCCTTGTCATGATTTTCCTTTTCAAAACTTTCTGATTTACGCTTAAAATTTGATGAACTGTCTGTAGCCGGGTCTGTAGTCGAGCCTTGGGAGCCATTTTGGAACGTCAATGATGCTATGCTTGGACAAAAATAGACGAATAGACGAAGACAAGGTCCAGACGTTTAGTTATATTACTGTCGGGTAGATGGCGTCGTTGTTCCAGTAGTTGCGTGCATTTTGGTTCCAGAAGCCGCCGCTTGGGCTAATAACCCTCGCGGCAGCTTTTGAAACGAAAATTAGTTGCGTGTTGGCATGAAGTTCGCTTGCGGGATTGCATTTTTCATCTGTCAAGTGCTCTTTTTACTAGATAATGCGATTCGAATTTGGATTGGAATGGCCTTTGCTAGACTGCTCCCCTGTTACCTGTCGTAGTTCTCGCTTCACTACCAGTAAGTGGAGGAACGGAGCGGTGCGACAGGGGACCAGTCTAGGCCATTGCCAGTGCCTGGGCATTTTGGTTCCCTCAGTCACCGCTAGGTCATATGAATAAAGACTAGTAAATGCTTTTACTTGAATTTTGCAATACAAATGCACTAGGCAATGCTGTACAAGTCTGTAGTAAAAGCATTTGCTAGTCTTTATTCATATGGTCTATTTTTGATATGACCCAATGTAGGCCTAGGCCTATCTCTGGGGATGGTTGGTGCCACAATCGCCTACCATGCCTACTGCAAGTGCGTCGTATAGCGTATGACGCAACACCGATCATGCCGATAGAGTTGTGGTGTATATTACACTTTGAAATTTATCTTTCGTTTCAACTTCGTAGGTACGAAGAATAAAAAAAAATTCAAGGCGCACCAAAACTCTCTCGGTCTTACATGATATGCTAAAAGACGCTCTGGTAGCAGGGGTATTTTATGGTGCCAACCATCTCCTGAAAAAACATTAGATCATGGAAATGAAGTAGAATTTCGTACATGTATTTCGTGTTTCGTCAGGTTTGCGAAAACTCACTATTAGCTCCTGGAATGTTCTTTTAAAACTGCTGATGCCCCAGGTGAGCAATTTACCTACAGCCTGTGTTACGGGACAATTCTAATACACCCTGTATAGTACTGCGGTGCCGTTCCGCCGCAAAATACCATAGCGATATTGTCTTTGAGGGGCTTTCTGATATTTACTTCCGTTTCGGTAGGCCTACATGACGGTAGGTACATGACGGTTCTTGCCGTCAATCCTTCCTCACCGCACACAGATGTAGGCCCCTATGCAGTGATGGAGGGAGTTAGCATTGCGAAAGTCCACTGATCGGGTTCAGGATGGCAGCCACTATTGCGACATAATGACCGCCAATTCACCTCATTGGTGTAAGAAACAGACAAATTTCTACATTTCAAATATCTTTTAATTCCACTTGCAAAAACAATGACTTTTTGATCACAGGAATCTGTAAAGCACCCTGCACATGACAGACATAGGCCTAGTATATAACGTTAAAGCCCCACTGTACTGAATCTGAAAAACGCAAATCATCGCCGCGATTCTTGACGTCAGTGCACGACGTCACGACGTCAGCGTAGTGTAAAATGTACTACGCTCTGTCAGAATACATTTGAGCCCTCCCTGCAGTTTTTATCAATGTGTGCTGAAAACTAGGCCTTGATTCTCTGAAATACCTATCAGACAAGCATTTTGGTGACCTTCATGAGGCTATGAAACCTCTGTTTGCATTCTCCTAACATTTTGAAAATATCGTAAAATTCAATACAGTGGGGCTTTAACACAGCCGGCAACACTATGCTATTACGATACAAGCAGAATAGCACGTATAAATGCACTAAATTAGGGCCGTATTCACGGGTCGCACTTTCATTTAAGTCTCACTTTTCTCAATGCTTCAAGCACAGAGAAAGTTGAACTTAAGCTGTACTTTAGGCTAAAGTGCGACCCGTGAATACGGCCCTTAGCCTTTCTGTTATTGAAGTCCAGAGATTTTATGCCAAGAGATCGTACTATGCATGAGAAAAAGTTCGTAGAAAATGTTTAGCCGTATGTTTAATATTCTTCGCCTTCTTCCTCTTCACCCTCATTATCGACGGAGTCGACGCCGACCTCTTCGTAATCCTTCTCCAGGGCAGCCAAATCCTCACGGGCCTCGGAGAACTCGCCCTCTTCCATACCCTCACCGACGTACCAGTGGACGAAGGCACGCTTGGCGTACATGAGATCGAACTTGTGGTCAAGACGAGCCCAGGCCTCAGCGATGGCGGTGGTGTTGCTCAACATGCAGACGGCACGCTGGACCTTGGCCAAGTCACCACCTGGGACGACAGTCGGTGGTTGGTAGTTGATGCCGACCTTGAAGCCAGTTGGACACCAGTCGACGAACTGGATGGTCCTCTTGGTCTTGATGGTGGCGATGGCAGCGTTGACATCCTTGGGGACAACATCACCACGGTACAACATGCAGCAGGACATGTATTTGCCGTGTCGTGGGTCGCACTTGACAAGTTGGTTGGCTGGCTCGAAACAAGCGTTGGTGATCTCGGATACGGAGAGCTGCTCATGGTAGGCCTTCTCGGCGGAGATGACTGGGGCGTAGGTGGCCAGGGGGAAGTGGATACGTGGGTATGGCACCAAGTTGGTCTGGAACTCAGTCAAGTCAACGTTGAGTGCACCGTCAAATCGCAGGGAGGCAGTGATTGAGCTGACGATCTGGCCAATGAGCCTGTTCAAGTTGGTGTAGGTTGGTCGTTCGATGTCCAAGTTACGGCGGCAGATGTCGTAGATAGCCTCGTTGTCGACCATGAATGCACAGTCGGAGTGCTCCAGGGTGGTATGGGTGGTCAAGATGGAGTTGTATGGCTCAACAACGGCGGTGGAGATCTGGGGAGCTGGGTAAATGGAGAATTCCAGCTTGGACTTCTTGCCGTAGTCGACGGAGAGACGCTCCATGAGGAGGGAAGTGAAACCAGATCCGGTACCACCACCGAAGGAGTGGAAGAGCAGGAATCCCTGGAGACCAGTACACTGATCAGCGAGTTCATCGGCCATATACAGGGTTACCACCAGTTCACATTACGGGATCCCAGATTACCGGGCGCTGTGGCATGTGTTCCGCCCAGCGTTCGCGACTTGAGAGACACTTACGCATGTTTTCCAAGCAAAAAAATGGTATTTTTATTTTTATTTTGGAACGACTTTACAATCCCTGGTCATTGATTGACGGAATAAGCCGCATTGTTACGATTCTGCAATAGGATTTCCATTGTGTGCCACTTCTGACCAGGGATTCTAAAGTTCTACCGGCCTGGGCCTACGATAACTTACATTGTATGCACAAGTCAAAACACAAAAAAGATGAAAAGTGACAAACGTCAATTTTTACAATCAAAACCCGTCCCGGTATAAATATAAATAATCTGCATTTTTGCCATTTTTGATTGGTAAATCTGCATGTAAAAGATTCGGAAGAAGACACACTCACTGCACTTGACTTCTGTAGTAGAGAGGACCATAAACAAAGCCCTATACCATGTATACTATACATGCTATAGGGCCTACCAGTGCAGTGTGTGCATGATGCGTGTTCACTTCAGATAGTTCACTTAGCTGCACAACACAACACGTGTGTGCATTAATATTGTACACAGCATGCACTGACAAAACGTGATGAAATCAATATGAAACACAAATTGACAACTTCTCACCGGTCTCTGAGCACACACTCCTTCGCAGAGGTCAGTGCTCCACTACGTTACGCTATACTGACTCTGCCAACATACGGCCGAACTATTTCCATATCCTCCGCGGCGCCCACGATTGGGCTGCCAGCACTGGAAACTCCAGTGAAAACGCTGAATTACAAGTGTTTTGGATGCCTCTCAACAATCCTTATTTTCTTTGGCCAGAAAGTTCAAACATTCAAGCTGTTTTGGTCTTAAAATCAACTGTTCATCGTATCTTTTCACACATCTCTCCAAAATCGGATCCACGCTGTCAAAACAGTAGCACGTGTCAATGTTTACAAACACGGAGATCATGTGCCGAGTATCTGGCCTCTGATTGGTCGAGCGCCGAGACGGCTCACGGCATTTGCTCGAAACTGCGCAAAGTAGTGCGCAAAATTCCTAACATCAAATTAATGTTTTCCTCCATATTATCCCAGTTTGTGGCTATAGAATGAAATAATAACGATTATCAAAGTCATTGGATGCGTTTGACGCTAATATTTTAATCTGAAAAGTGGTTTTGCAAGAACCTTGCAGAAGTGAAGAGGGCGTTTGTTTCCAGAGGCATTATTAGCGACCGCCATATTGTGGAGCGAAATGCATTCTGGGAACCAGTTTGCTCTGAGCACAGTATGCAACTCTTTCACTTGATCGGTCTGCGGAATTAAACGTATTTGCTGTCCAAATTTACATTCGTCATGGAATTTTTTCGACTCCTGAATCAAATCCGGCTCCATGTTAATTTGTACAATAAAGCTGAATTTGCACATGCCATGCGGGATTTTCCCTCGCCGAAATCTGCGTGCCGCATCACACACCAATGATTGGCAAAGTAGGTCAAGCTGAATTTATAAGTTCCGCATTAAAGTAAAGCAAAGCATTTATGGGAGTCATTATAACTTCATAAAATATATTTACAACATATGTGTTACCTCTTTTGTTTGAAGAGTCAACATAGGGCCTACATATCCAATTTAGTGTTGAATATTTGACCTTAGATGCGGAGGAATTATGACCTAGATAGATCTTTACTTTCAGTCTCGCGCGCACTGACATCCGACATAGGGCATGTAGGGCTCAACATTGTGTAGTAAATACATAGGCCATTTTGTGTGTGTGCGCTAGAATGGCGTTGTTGAAATGGCTGCTATGCTGATAGCACGAAATGGTCTGCTCTGCAGATCTGCTACTGGGGCCTCAAAAACTATATGTTGGGCCCACAAAAGTGGGCAAAATGTAGTTAAATACCCATTTCACCTAAA
Organism: Notospermus geniculatus; assembly: GCA_002633025.1. Classification (NCBI taxonomy): domain Eukaryota; kingdom Metazoa; phylum Nemertea; class Pilidiophora; order Heteronemertea; family Lineidae; genus Notospermus; species Notospermus geniculatus. Next base: position 164,538 of record NMRB01000795.1, on the reverse strand, counting down.
TTCGTCGTTTTATCGGAATTTATTATCTTCGTCTCATCCAAAAGACAGAGCATTTCAAGTGAGAGTAGGCCTAATGACATCTCCCCACACACACCATCCCATGCACACTGCCCTGCACCACTGCATGCACACAACAGATAGAGAGTCACCATGGTCACAGCCCAGGACAGCAAGCAGTCAGTCATGAGTCAGTCAGTCAGTGTAACGTTTCATGAGTCGTGACAGCAGATGACAGTGTGTGTGTGTAGGCCTAGGCCTCTCTAGGCCTAGGGCCTATCTTCTTCTTCTTCCGCCGCGCGGTACAGTTCTGCCATCAACTTCTTGTTGGGAATGACCTGACAACTGCATTTCATGTTTTACAGATATTCAGGAAGCTGTCCACTTCTGAAGGCAATGGTTTCAAAAAGATACCAGTTCCAGCGCCAGTACAGAAAAGTTTGTTTGCAAGGGTGATTATACACAATATTTGTCTAGTGTTGTTTTATGTTATTGGCTGGACTGTCAGTTTTTCAGGTGCCCAACATTAACAATCCTTCTTCACCAAGGGTAGCAGATGGCTGGCTTCCCTTAGCCTCCCCCAGATACATGTAATGGGTTCCTCATTCAGTTAACCATTTGGTCAAATTCAGACCTGAATTGTATTTTTTTTCCTCTTCTGTGTTCTTATGCATGTATTTTCCTACTCCACTTCTGTTCTTCAGATAAAACAGAATTTGTTTCGTGCCAAGAAGCGTGACTGTTTCCATCCCGGTGCGTCCTCATGGACCCCAAATACATTAAAAAATCAGACCAGTCAGGTCAAAGGTTGGGATATTGTGAAGAATATGATCAGTTTTGTATGGCCAAAAGACCGCAAGGGGATCAGAGTACGAGTAGTTCTTGCCGTTGGTTTGCTATTAGGTTCAAAGGTGAGTCTCCTTCAGGCTGGACTTTGGAATTGATTGCTCTGTGTTCATGACTAATCCAGGGATCCCCATCTTGTCCAAACAAGGCCATCGACTGCGTCTTTAGCCTTGTCCCAATCGAACCAATCAGAACTTGTGAAACAAATTGCCGTTTGGCACTTTCTCTTCTCTTCTCGCACACCTTTTTAACACGGATTTTGATTGGCACATCAATTAGTCTTTGCACACCGATGATTGGCTGAGGCTCTGAGCTCCTCAGAAGCAGGAAATGTGATGGATTCAAACCAGGCTAGATGGGCGTCAGGCCAGACAGACTGGTGAGAATCAGATAGGGATCCCCAGCTACAGCTACAGGGTGGGCTACAGCTGTTAGGGAACTTCAATGAGTTTAGTATATTTGATTTGGTCATTGCCATCATATATTCAGGCTCCTCTGGAGGAGAGACAAGATTGCATACTTGTGTGATTACAGCTTAACAGAGCTAACAAAATCGTTTCGTTTCTGATTTCAGTTATTGAATGTTCAAGTACCATTCCTCTTCAAGTATGCTGTTGACTATCTGAACGACCCCGACAACCTGCTTAACCTGGCGACTCCACAGAATACAATATTAACCATGGCCACTGCTGTCCTCATAGGATGTAAGTATGGAGAGGATTGTATTCTGGGAGGGATCTAAATGAGTAAGATTTGAATTGACTGTCATGGCTGAACTTTGTTCTATAGCTCCGCGCGGTTTTCTTCCTCCCTTTCAGACGGAGTTGCCCGAGCAGGTGCTGCCCTCTTCAATGAGTTACGTAATGCCGTGTGGGCAAAAGTAGCACAGGATTCCATCCGGCGTGTGGCAAACAAAGTCTTCCTTCATCTCCATAACCTTGACTACAGTTTCCATGTAACCCGTCAGACTGGTGCTTTATCCAAGGCTATAGACAGAGGAACAAGAGGGATACAGGTCGCACTTACTGCATTGGTCTTCAATGTGGTGCCAACTATTTTCGAAGTGGCCTTGGTTAGCAGTATCTTGGTTAGTAACAAGTCCTTTCTTAATTTGTGTTCCTTGTCAAAGCAAAAGCCTTCCTCATCATCATGTCCTGCCGCCATACAACCATTGGGGTAACCCTGCACTCTTTACTCTCCGGCACCGTGCTGTTCTGTCCTCCGCGAAGCAGATGAGGTTGCCAGTTTTTGCCCATCCAATCTTTAACGTCATCCATCCAGATCCTCTGGTCGCCCTTGTTCAGTAGCCTTCCATTGTGCCCTGCGGGATGGTGTCAGTTGGAGTTCACTTGCACTCCTCCCTTTAGTGTTTGTTGTTCACTTTCGGGTTACATTGGCTGTCTTGTTATATGCCAGTTTTAAATTCTTTCAGTACTACAAATGTGGTGGTCAGTATGCCTTGGTCGCCGTTGGCTGCATTGCCAGTTATGCTATCTTCACTCTCGGCATCACACAATGGAGGACGAAGTTTCGTGTTGCTATGAACAAAGCAGACCAGCAGGCCGGTAATCTTGCTGTGGATTCCTTGCTTAATTATGAGACTGTGAAGGTGAGTTCCTCCGAGTTCAATAATCATTCTGGATGTACACTGCCTTCCAATGGTGCAAGGCAGTTTGTCCACAGCACAAGTTCCTTCAGAGAATCTGGTTTCCTCCTACATAATATCCACACGAACTCTTCCTTTCAGTATTTCAACAATGAAAACTTTGAACTAGGACGTTACAATGAAGTCATGAAGAAATATCAGGATGCTTCATTGAAGACCAGTACTACCCTGGCATTACTGAACTGGGGACAGAATGCCATCTTTAGTGTCGGTCTGACAGCTATTATGGTGCTTGCTAGTCAAGGCATTGTTGCCGGTGAGTTGACATCCAATTTGAAAGGTGTACTGTAGAAAGTATACATAGCATTCTAAGTACATTGCTCCTCTCTGACAGATATTGTATTAGTTACAGAAATTATAAAAGAGTTGTCAGTCTGTGACCTCATTTTTTAGTCGGCCAATTTATCGTAATTGCTTGGAACATGAAAATCAATTAGGTAGTTCAGATATAACACAGGTGAACAGTCACGCTGCTTTTCCATGTGCTGGTGATTGAGTGTAATTCTTTGACCTCAGTTGTAATGTGCAAAACTTCTCTGAATCAAGTTCGCCATTTTCTGATTTTGAGTGGTTATAAGGCCACTGAAACTAGATGATAAGGTTCTCGTCACCGCCCGCATGCAATTTTAGCCCCGCATAAAAAAAGTTCGTCGTTCATCTTTTATAAAAAATCCGCATCTCCTTGCCGACGATCTTTACATCGACTCTCCAGCGCCGCGCGCGGCGTCTGGGTGAGTGAAAAGCCGTCTGCCGTGATCGAGCTTGCTTGGGGAATCCCGCCTACCTCACTTCCAGGTGTTGTTTGCCAGATCCTCGGCATGCATTCAGTGTACATGATATGGTTCTGTGGTATCCGGGTTGTTGATATCGATTTTCTGACGATGTGTCAGAGGGGCGGAAGCCTCGTTCTGAACACTATTGTCTGATTGTCACGGCACGTGGTGGATGAAAGATGAAAGTTGACGAAATTCCCTCACTGATTTTTGGAAATTGGTTGACGAGAACCTTATAATCTAGTTTCAGTGGCCTAATGGTGGCCGTTGTATAAATTACATACCAGTCAATCCTTGGTGGCAGTCCAGGAGTTACTGGTACACTTCATAAACCTGTCCTTTACTACAGGTACCGCAGAGACTGTGATTAGTTGTAAGGCCAATAGGAGCAGAAACAAGAAACCATTTCCCATCTTTGACCCGGCAAGGTCATTCTGTCTTCAGCATTCATACCCCAAACTTTCCCATCATCATCCTGAAGGTAATCAGTGGTTCTTATTCTTAGCATCAGCTCCCTTCATCACTGCACTCCAACGTTAACATGCAGTGACCAAGGGAGCGAGTTGTAACCACTGATTACGTCATGATGCCCCACTATAGATCAGCAATACTAATACTTCTTTCTTTGTCTTTCAGGTACAATGACAGTCGGAGACCTCGTCATGTGCAATGGCCTGTTGTTCCAGCTTTCACTACCCTTAAACTTTCTTGGCTCTGCCTACCGAGATTTCCGTCAGTCGTTGACCGACATGCAGCTGATGTTTAACCTGTTATATATCAAAGCAAAAATCACAGTACGTGTAATCGTTATTAGACATACAGTACAGTCTAAGTCTTAAACACCCTTTGTGAAATCGGCCCCTACTGTCTCTGTTGACCCACTCTCTTCTTTGGTGTAAGAAAGCTGTTCGTTGCCAGTAAGGAAGGTGGCTCCTTCGAATGGGTCAGTGCAAGATCATGGAAGAAAGGGAAGGGGGGTTCTTGTTCACATTTCAGTATCAGCTAGATTCATGTTTTGATATTGATAGCACCACTTCCACTAATGTTGCTGCTCTTTCGACCTCATCATGTTCGGTTTAATCCATTGTTGATGAGTTTTTAAATTATTTTTCAGGATAAACCCGGTGCTCTTCCATTAGTGGTTACTCGTGACCAATCAGAAATTAGGTTCGAGAATGTCAAATTTGCATATGACGATGAACACAAAATTTTTGATAACTTATCCTTCACAATTCCGACCGGAAAGAAAATAGCATTTGTTGGAGGGAGTGGATCAGGGTAAGAAAGTGGTTGACATGGTTACCATTGCTTTAAAGCTACATTCAACTTTCTTACTAGTTTCTCACATTCAAGTGCAGTTAAGTTCAGAGACACCGGTGTTCGTTCCTAGAAATTGACAACTGAGCATCAGTCATGTCAAATGATGTCATTGTCGGAGGTTTTATAATCACAACTGTACCCCTAAGTGAAAGCTGGCCTAAAGGCAACATTTCTATGTCATTTCAGAAAGTCAACAATAGTTAGGTTGCTTTTCCGATTTTATGATCCTCAAGCAGGTCGTATTCTAATCAATGGCCAAGATATCTGTGATGTGCAGCTAGAGTCACTCAGGAAAACTGTCGGGATAGTGCCACAGGTGAGAGGCTGCAGAAATCGGAGCTTGAATCTGCTCCAAGTATAAGCCGGTTATCATGACTTGAGGAATGATGTGAAATGCTGAGGGCCTTGCTACACGTGTTTCACAAAGCATGTAAAGGCTCCATCTGTTGTTGGGAGCACAAGTGAGGTTGAGTAAGTGTAGCAAATTGGAAGGATAAAAGGATGGCTGATGGATGTTCATGTTGGGTGGATGACTGGTTGCGGAGACTGGTGTCTTAAAGGAGCACGGTATTGGATCTCAAATGCGTTATTTGACTGCGACGTAGAGGGAGCCACCTAGCGGCAGTAAGACGAACTACAAAAATGCATTATAAAATGTACGCAGTAAATCGGGTCATTCGCCGAAACGTAGTTAGTCCCTCGGGTTGGAGAGTGGCGCGGTGGCGCCGGCTGTCGAGAAAAAGTGGCAATACCGTGGTCCTTTAAGGTTCCACCTCCTGATTTCTATTGTTGTCTTTTTCTTTCATGTCTGATATATCTTTAGGATCAAGCACTGTTCCATGACACCATCTTCTACAACGTGCATTATGGTAATGTAAGAAAATCAAAAGAAGAGGTATACGAGGCAGCCAAGTTAGCAGATATTCACAATGCTGTAATAAAGATGCCACAAGGGTATGAGACACAAGTAGGAGAGAAGGGGATGAAACTGTCTGGTCAGTATGTGCTCTGCAATTAATGTGCACTTTGCTAGGCTAATTCTCACACTTAGCTTCAAATTCTGTATGTGCTGTCAAGATTTGTCAAGTTTGTTTGGCGAATTTCACTTGCTATGAGTAAGGGGTAAAAGGGGTACCTGGCTGGTAGTGATGGTCTATGTGAATGTTAGACAAAAGGTGCTGAAATCGGCTGCCGGGACTGTATAAATGTAATACTCCCCAGGGAGTGGAGAAATGAAATTGGAATGAACAGACCTATAGCTGGGGTAATAATGTAAGCGCATTGAGCAGTTCAACTGGAAATGCGCTATATAAGAACGGCATAGTTATTATCATTATAAGGCACTCTTGTCTTGTTTACAGGAGGGGAGAAGCAGCGAATAGCCATCGCCCGTGCCATTCTCAAGGATCCATGCATTATTGTCTATGATGAAGCCACCTCGTCCCTGGATTCTATTACAGAACAGGTATGTACCACATCTATCTTGGTTGACTTCACAGAGAGCTCAGGGCTTCCTGAAATAGTTGTGATATACAGTATTGTGCCAAAGCCACCTTCTCACAAACCACGGAGGTACATTCAGTTACCGGGTAAGTCAGCATGTCCTTTCCGCTGCTGCTGCACATGAGTTTTCATAAAAGTCGGCTCTATGGCATATGAGCCATAGAAAACTATGGGCAGTTGTTTTGTGTCTTGGCCTTACATCCTCTTGCAACAGGTCCTCTAAAACGCGCTCCCCTACTCGCACGTCATTGTAACGCGCTATGCAGAGTGGAAATGCCTTGGGTTCCCAGGATGTGGCCTTAAGACATGTAAGGAATCCAACAAGGATGAATTGCCAAGGGTCAACTCACAAGAGGAAACTCTGCTATGAAGGAGCAACTTTATAGGTTTTACCGTTTTGCTTAGTTGAAGTTCAGTGTCACCTTTTGAACTACCGGCACCACATTGGACATGTAGTTCATGAGTATTCTGGTGAATACTGATAAATGACATGCTTTTTCTTGCAGAATATCCTCCAGTCATTGAAGTCAGTGACTCATAACCGTACAACAATTGTGATAGCCCACCGCTTATCCACGGTAGTGGATGCTGATGAGATATATGTATTAGGAAATGGACAGATTATAGAGAAAGGAAATCACTACCAGTTATTATCAAATCCGAACAGCCTGTATTCTGAACTGTGGGAAAAACAACACAGCGTCTCATCCTTAGTGAATGAGGAGGAAAATCTTTTAGGTGATGCTGAAGAAATAAAGGAGAAATCTTCCTAGGAGTAGGATATTGATAAGGAGAAATCTTCCTAGGAGTAGGATATTGATATGTATTTGGAGGATTTGCTTTCGTTGGTCAACAGGGTCAAAGGACCATAGCCAGCCCCTTTGGTTCAATACATTTTGCATGCAGATTTGTGACCCTGCTCCACCACAAAACCAGTCGGAAGTCGCAACGAAGTTGGCAAGTTGGGAATGAATTACCGGTATGAATCTGTCAGTCTATTGTGAAGTCTGAGTGATTCTATTTCTTTCCTTATCTCCTGGTGTCATCTCAGTACGTTTAGTCCCATTATCCTTGCAACTTCTAACTGGTTTTGTGGTGGAGGGTCACATTTGTGTGACGGTATGGGATAACCCGTCAGAAGTCGCTGAGTGATCAACAAGGGTTGTTAGATTGCCTGTGCATTGAACTGCTATTGTTCAACTGTTATGTGGTACGTTTCGGCTATTGAAATGTGCGGGTTCACCAAAGCCATTAACACTTTCCTCAAACGCGACATCCGACGGGTTTTCCTAGACCGCCACACATTTTATTAGTCACCCGTGATTTTATCATTGTGATGATCAAGTCCTGGTTGAGTTCCTTCACCAAGGTGTCTACTCACACAGTATGGAACTTGTTGGCCCTGTGCCTCCATGTGACAGTGGTGAGTGGTCCTCAGAAGTTTCATTTGGCAAAGTACTGTAAACTACATGTGGAGGGAGTTTTCTATCTTTAACTTTCATTGCATATCTCTACTTAACTATCAAAATATGGTTTTAAAAGAATGAGAGGTTTGTATTGGGTCACCCTGTAGGGTGCTTTCAAGAGTCTGAGAGGCACTTCTTAGATTTTACACTCTCATTACTGATTCATGGCAATACATTTTCCTCTTCTACTAGAACTATGTACCGGTACTGGAATTTACCAGTGCACAGTGTGTGCTCTTTCTTGAAATCTCCACATCAATGAATGTTTTAATCCAAAAGACTAAGTGAATTAACTATTATATAATGTATTTTGTAAATATAGAGATTATATTTAATACAAATTCACTGTCTTGCTTTTATAATACTCTCTTCTTTGTTATGTTACAACGTTTGCTTTTATTTTCTTTTTCACAGATTTTTGCTCTTATGTGTTGAATATAGAGGGAGACACTGTCACTGACAGTGCAGGTTTTGTCCAAGCACTTGCTGCAGAAACCATCCTGAGAATCTCAGGTCATTTACAGGCAGTCATACCCCTCCCCATAGTGCGAGGAGCTGGAGGGGAGTGGTTGTGAAGACCCTGACTTCAAGGATGACATAAATTTGCCCAATGTACCCTATATATACTTGATTTCGCAGGACTCCGCTCTTGATTCAACATGTACTTCGAGATTGCTGACCAGTGATCTCATCACCAGACTAAGAAAGACTTTGCTTCCATTTTCCATCGATTTGAGGCAACATACAAAGCCATATCTTTGGGATCACATGATCGATTTCAACAGTTGATCACAGGAGATATGGCTGTGGAGTCACCTCTTTCTCTCAGGGATTATGGTGTCCAAACTTCTTCACTCAGGCTGTCAAAATCTTCTGGCCAGTTGAAGGTCAGTCATCCCGTCTTTTTCAGGCGGTGTAGCCTAGTAGAAAGTGCTGAGGGGAGACGTTGTTGTTGTTCTCCGTGAGCATTATTCGGCCTATAGTATTTGCTCCATGTCACATTTCTTCGAATTGAACCAACTGTGTGGAGTACAAAGATTCGTTCTTTTAAAGTAGATGGGGGTGATGACCAAAGCCATATCTCTTGGATCACGTGAAGCAACATACACTTGATCACAAAAGATTTGGCTGTGGATACACACCCTTTTGGAACTTGTGGATTTGAATGACTCAAATCCACACGTGACAGAGTGGTACCGTAATGCAAAGCCAATGTCCTGTCCTCCTGACACCGATCACCACCAGTGGCTGTGCTGGACGGAGGAGTCGAGATTTGGAGTTTGTACCAAAGCCATATCGAATGGATCACATGTTGGAATAAGACATTTGATCACATAAGATAAGGCTGCAGTACTCATCCCTGTCAGAGACCAAACCAGTGCCAGCGTTGTCAACCTTCTTTAACTTGGTCATGACTTTATTGATTCTCATTGATGGCATTTTGTTTTGCTTTCAGCCTATCCGTTGGATCACATGATTTTCTGACATATGGTCCACATGGATTGGGCTGAAAGGAAAACAGGTCTAGGCGTGATTCCATGACCATCATATCTTCTGAATGAATCCAGTGCAGTGGTGGTAAGCCTAGGTGCCTAGCCTATGCCTATACAGACCTATTATGGCCTAGGCCTACTATATTGTGATAAACCTCGTCCTAGGCCTAGCCTAATCATGGTTTGTGAACATAGGCTGAGCCGAATGTTCTCTTCGTCTTGCCACTTCATTTGGGCAGATATCTCGATCTTCTTAGCCTGGGACTTGGGCCTAGGGTACTAGGGGCCTATTAACTTCTATCAAGGGCCTAGCTAATGCCTTTGGAGTATAATTCCTCCAAGCCTATGCTAAGAAGGCCTAGGCCTAGGTGTCAGTAGTGTCTCCCTAAGCTAAGCCTATGGTAGCATGGTAGGCCTAGCTACGGGAAGGACCTAGGCCTACCTAGGCCTATTATTAATTATAGGCCTAGGACTAGGCTAGGCCTACTACTAGGCCTAGCCTAACTGAACTCTCATTTTAACCGACAGACTGATGGATAGCAGCATGATAGGCCGCCTATAGGCGGCCTAGGCCTATAGGCTAGATAGTAGGCCTAGTGCCTCCTAGACCTGGGCCTACTAGGTAGGCCTACTGTAACTGTAGGCTACCGTTGGCAGAGGCTGGCCCCCTACATGCCCTAGGTGGTCTGTCATATCTGTGGCAGAGTGAGACCGAGACAACATCAGACATGGGGCCTGCGCCGCGTCATGCATGCATGCATGCAAATTGCCATGTCTGTCATTGTCATGATGCATGCATGGCGTGCGAGACATGCGAGATCATGAGATGGATGGATGTTTTTTGATTGATCGGTTGATGAAATTTTTTATCTTCATCAACATGATCAAACTCGTCAAACAGCATAAAAAGCTCATCCGCGCTGACTACTAAACATATTCATGGCGAGGAGGCTTTATTTTGAAAAGCCCGCCTCAAAAACTCGAAAAATGCGGCTATTTGCAGGCGGCAGGAGCTCGCTCCTGCATCCTCACGGCATGAAGTCAAAGCGTCAACTGAAGCGTGGTGACGCCAATCTTCCCGCCGTGGCGCGAGGTCTCGCGTCGGGGGCACCAAGGACATGAAGGACGTCGTCAAGGCCGAAAAACAAGGCGGGAAACACCACATGGCCACGTGTCTGACGCAGATTCATGCTAAGTTGGCCGAAAGCCACTGTTGTAGGCCTAAATCAACAGTCTGTATTGCATATTGTAAACAGGCAAACTTGCGACCCTGACTGAGAGCGTTCAGGCTCTCAAACATGGTACTATTTTAATGATGAGATAAATCCGCAGTTGCAGCCTGCCTCCTTTGGCAAAGCACTAGCCTAGAGGACTATATATAGCGAGCCGTAGGCCTACCTCAGAACCATGCTTTTCCTTTTCAAAACTTTCTGATTTACGCTTAAAGTTTGGATGAACTGTCTGCCGGGTCTGTAGTCGAGCCTTGGGAGCCATTTTGGAACGTCAATGATGCTATGCTTGGACAAAATTAGACGAATAGACGAAGACAAGGTCCAGACGTTTAGTTATCTTACTGTCGGGTAGATGGCGTCGTTGTTCCAGTAGTTGCGTGCATTTTGGTTCCAGAAGCCGCCGCTTGGGCTAATAGAGACCTTTCGCACCCGCACGTTTAGGCAACCGACTACATTTAGGTCATCAAATGTTGCGGTCTAGTGACGTGTACACAAACGGTTATAGAAAACATTATCCGTAGCGACTTCACTACACGTCAGAGAAAAACGGTTTGCAAAAGCAACATATTTTAATCAAAACGGTGATCGCTATTCTTTGTTATCAGATTTAGAAGGATTCCTTATGCATACCATGTGTAACATTTTATGTTTTTGTTTCGGTCATATTTTATTAAGCTTTTGAGTTGTGAATCAAATCCGTGTAAAAAGGGCAGTTTCCATTGACTGCCATGCGATCAGTATAGGTCTTTCGCAATTGAACGGTTTGCTGAACGTTTACTTTACGTTTACGGTACGCGTGGCGAGTGCGGTTTGTAAGGTGCCCCGTTTAATGATCACTCGCAAACACGTCTCACAATACAAGCGCAGTAGGGCCCTCGGTGAACTCGTATGACTCGAGCACAGTCAAGACATTACATCACCTTGCCTAAGAAATATCCGTAACCACCTTTATAGGTCTTCACGGATAGTTCTTAAGCCTCGCTTATGTCGCCCTACGCTGTGATAGAAATAGCGTCAACAAGTTGCAACTGATAACTTATGTCGCCACCGAGTAGAAAAATACCAATCGGTCGCAACTACCTGGAACTAGTTTATCGCCGTCTTTTGAGTGCTTATGTCGACACTGATTTCTTTTGATTTTAAGTAAAACGTGCTGAAGTTGAACACGTGCGATTTTCTGGATCTGGATATTTGTAGTTTGCAACTAGTTACTCGCTGACGCCCGAGAGCTTATGTCACCTAGTAGTTGTGACTGATTAGTTCCAACTTCGCGCCGATTATCAGTTGCCAACTAGTTCTGACTGTACGT
>NMRB01000795.1:84976-132366 GCA_002633025.1 Notospermus geniculatus | reverse complement strand
GTGGGGGGGGGGGGGGGCTACATTCCTTTCGCACGTGCTGTAAGCTCAGATTTTCTCTGTAGATGTAGTTGCAAAAAAATAGTAACGGCCATGCAGTTGGCAGGGTGTGGAAGGTTGATAATGGATGGATGCATGGATTTCATCCTCCCCTAACACAGGATTATGAGATTATCTGTAAATCCTTCCATGACTCATTTGAAAACTAGTCCTATATCATCTCGATACAGTTTTCCTGTCAGTCAATATTATTGATTACCACCTGAATTAGGGCTATTGTGTTTTCGTCTCATGATGACTGCTCCGTCAGATTCATGTTGCCTTCTGACGTTTTGCCCTGCTTGGGATCAGCATTATTTGACCTCCGAAGCATCCTGAGCACAGTGGTTCTTACAGCTTCATCCTACGTCACCGCTCTGTATTCTCTGTCCATTAGAATATCAGGTTAGCGCTTGCACGCTCGTCGCGCAGCGTGAAGTGTGCGGTGACGTAGGGACATCAAGTAAGGGACATCCGGATATCCTCAGCATGTGTCTGCAGTGCTTGGAGGCGATCTCACACCATTGGGAGACCACTTACCAAGAAAGGGCAGCGTCGTCTGCGCTTATTTTGGTTCCCAAAGTCACCGTCTGATGGCGCCGTTTTGTGAGGAAAAAATTATCTTATCTTATCCTATCTTAACGACGCCATCAGACGGTGACTTCGGGAACCAAAATGGCCTGCGCTGTTCTTTGGATTATCGGGGCTACGTCACTTCGTTACCACAGGAGGGCGTGCCGTATGCGATTCGGCAAGCCTAAAAGTTGGTTGACTTTGAACATACCATCTATCCCAAGATGACGGCAAGAGTCGACAAGGGCCCAAAGAATAAGCCCAGGTCGTGCCGTGGCTCTCAGTAAAATAGGGAGGTTTAGAAATCAAACGATAAACGTAAACTTTACGACAACGTTATTTTTCATACTACACATTCGCCAGATTTTGTATTGCATTTTCCCTACAAAAATTACGTTTTCGTTAACGTTTACGTTTATCGTTTGATTGCTAAACCTCCCTGATATGATCACATTGCTGGCCGTACTTGGGGATGGTCAATACTACAGATGTGATCTAATGCCCCCGTCCTTCTCATGTCCCCCTATTGTTTGTCACAGGATTAAGGGTCTTGGTCTCTCTAGAGTCCAATTCAATGGTGCCGCGTAATCCGTAAATGTATTGATGGGGGACATCAGATATCGGGGGACATTACATTCTATTACACCGTCATTGTATTGATAGAACTCATTCCTCAGTCGGCGCCATCCTGAGAATATCAGGCGTTCTTAGTGCTCGCTACCTTCGTCGCCGCACACAAAGGGAGACGGTGACGAAGGGAGCGAGCAGAAAGAACACCTGATATTCTCAGGATGGTCGGTGCTGCCACCTAGGAATCACTTTCGATACTCTGCAATGGTCACTGAGACTCAGGTCACCACCTCCCCTTTGGTACGACGCACGAGGTGGGTTTAAATGACTGTTTTTTAAGGCCTACAGATGTTAGATCTGAGGCAACAAAGTGTAACACTCTACTCTAGTATTCGATGAATCCACTATGATAGGAATCGTTCGTACTGAGGACACGTTATTCTGGCATGAAAGTTGTGTTATAATAGGCCGACGTCCATGATTCTGTAGGGACAATAGGGAGGTTTAGAAATCAAACGATAAACGTAAACGTTAACTACAACGTTCTTTTTGTACCGAAAATGCAATATGGAATCTGGTTAAAGTGTAGTATGAAAAATAACCTTGTCGTAAAGTTTAAGTTTATCGTTTGATTTCTAAACCTCCCTAATATTTCCGATCACACTAATTGTCGAAAAGGTCAACGTCCAAATTGGTTGATTAACAAAATAAGAATTTCATATATAATATTAATAAGCCTGAACACGAGTCGAGAAGGCGAGTTCACAGTTTGTTTGTCGCCATGACAACTTATTAAATCCGAGTATTACGGTCATTAAACGCGTTAATCAGCAAGGGTTTTTTAAAAAGTGAATAGAACTCCAGCTGATTACTAGAAAAGAGGGATTTCTCGTCCTCAAATACAAAAAAGATTTAGTTGGTTGACTTCTATAATCGCTTGACCACTGAAACCACCCACTGGGCTCCCTCGTCAACGGACGGCCGCGAACGAAAACAAACCTCAATCCAGAGGTTAGGTTCTTTGGTGTACCTGGGTTGAGGTTTATCTCCCAAACAGAATAAAACCCTGGCCTTGCGGCTGGTTGCCACAATCACTTCCTCACTTGTTGACACATCGGGTCTACCGTGAGCGAACTGCGGAGTTTCCAAATCGTTTTAACTTGAAGAAGTAACCTAAACAGCAAATATGGTAAGTCACATTTCTCACTTTTCTTTTACTAGTAGGCCTAATATAAAATGTCTTGCCTCGATTTGACTTCTTATGAGACTGGCTTCAAACATTTTCGTGAGGTTGCGCATCGCTCCGCCTCTCCCACTGAACCAGGACCCGTCTACACGATCATACATTGAATGTTCAAAATGTATGATTTGTTCATAAATTTGTTCAAATGACCGGTCTACACGGTCATATACATTTGTCCATGAACATCATCATACAAATGTATGACGATGTTCATGGACAAATGTATGACCGTGTAGACCGTTTTCCCAACAAACTTGAACACCATCCAACATGATGATGTTCAGATTTTTAGCTGCATGTTTCATCTTCCCAACAAATGTTCTCAGCATCCCACATTTCAAGCCATTTACCAATCAGAGGTTTATATAATGTCATGTAGCACAACTGCATCATGTGACATGTGTGTGAAATGGCAGCCCTTAAGGCTCCAAACTCACCTCTCCTCCTGATCTATTGTTTAACCCATTGACGCCCCTTCCTATTCCCTCGAATTTCTTTTCGTTTCCCTTTCTCCATCATAGTTACAAATGTCCATGAATGTTGGACTGTGTAGCCGGAAATCCACAACAAACTTGAACATCATCATACAAATGTATGATGGTGTTTTGGACAGATGTATGATCGTGTAGACGGGCCTTTAATCTCGGAGTCGTTTTCGGACTTCCTGACGTTGAAAAGTAAGTTGTGCCAGGCCCACGAGAACCGCTCGTGAGTCTTGCGCAACCCAATTTTCGACTTGTGTGCCCCAAATTCTTCGAAGATATGACTAAAAATATGTTGTTTTGACAAGATGATAGTTCCCTCTTAATTGTAGGGCCTACACTATATGCCGGTACTCAAATGTCGTCTTCTTATTTCCAGCGTGAGTGTATCTCCGTCCACATTGGTCAAGCCGGTTGTCAGATCGGTAATGCCTGCTGGGAGTTGTACTGCTTGGAGCACGGTATCCAGCCTGATGGCCAGATGCCCAGCGACAAGACCATCGGAGGTGGTGACGACTCCTTCAACACCTTCTTCAGCGAGACTGGAGCCGGAAAACACGTCCCAAGGGCTGTCTTCGTCGACTTGGAACCCACCGTGATCGGTAAGTGTCGTGTCTCAGTGCGCCATCTCGGGCAAGGCCCCGTTCTGCTGGAATCTAATGCAGGAAGAGCGTTTCATACGTCTGCGTCTGAGACACTTCCATCATGAGGTTGCTTCGGACGAGGAGTGTAATGGGGAGCACCATTTGGTCACATGATGACTTATAGAGCAGAGGTGACACCTAGGCCCATATTTTCAAAGCTGTTTTAACGCTAAAATGCATTTTAGTCCAGCACTTGCATGCTTATATGCATGCAAGTGCTGGACAAAAATGCATTTTAGCGTTAAAACAGCCTTGAAAATATGGGCCCTAGAGGCTCATTGTTCGAGAGATGCGGTTCACCAAGCACGGCCAATCACACCTTGAATCGTCATGAATAATAGGTGGCATCTGTCACTGTAGCCGTGGTTACACCTGTCTGAAAAAGCCGATGAATAACAAGGCAATTTCCAGAGTTAAAATTGCCTTGTTATTCATCGTATTGTCAATTCTTGTGCTTTTCTTCTCTTTGTCTGAAAAAGCCCGGACTTTTTGAAGCCCGGGTCTGAAATAAGCCCGGGCTTTTTGAGAATGTATGCGGCATGTATGGGACGAAAAGCCCGGGCTTTATTTAGACACGGCGATTCACAGGTGTAAACGCAAAAAGCCCGTGCTGAACCCGGACTCAGCCCGGACTTTTATGTAGTGTAACCTAGGTATGTGTCCTATAAGTTCAAACCCACGCGTATATTCTCGCGTGGTCTGCTTCACCGTTGTTACCCATTCCTCAGTCCACTTCATTAATGATTGTTAAACCACCCTCTTTCCTTTTGCAGATGAGGTCCGAACCGGAACCTACCGCCAGCTCTTCCACCCTGAACAGCTCATCACCGGCAAGGAAGATGCCGCCAACAACTACGCCCGTGGTCACTACACCGTCGGAAAGGAATTGGTGGACCTCGTCCTTGACAGAGTCCGCAAGCTCGCAGATCAGTGCACTGGTCTCCAGGGATTCCTTCTCTTCCACTCCTTCGGTGGTGGTACCGGATCTGGTTTCACTTCCCTCCTCATGGAACGTCTGTCCGTCGATTACGGCAAGAAGTCCAAGCTGGAGTTCGCCATCTACCCAGCTCCCCAAATCTCAACTGCTGTTGTTGAACCGTACAACTCCATCTTGACCACCCATACCACCCTGGAGCACTCCGACTGTGCCTTCATGGTCGACAACGAGGCCATCTACGACATCTGCCGCCGTAACTTGGACATCGAACGACCAACCTACACCAACTTGAACAGGCTCATTGGCCAGATCGTCAGCTCAATCACCGCTTCCCTCCGATTCGATGGTGCCCTCAACGTCGATCTAACTGAGTTCCAGACCAACTTAGTGCCCTACCCACGAATCCACTTCCCTCTGGCAACCTATGCTCCAGTCATCTCTGCCGAAAAGGCCTACCATGAGCAGCTCTCCGTTGCTGAGATCACCAACGCTTGCTTCGAGCCAGCCAACCAGATGGTGAAATGCGACCCACGACACGGCAAATACATGTCCTGCTGCATGTTGTACCGTGGTGATGTTGTCCCCAAGGATGTCAACGCTGCCATCGCCACCATCAAAACCAAGAGGACCATCCAGTTCGTCGACTGGTGTCCAACTGGCTTCAAAGTCGGCATCAACTACCAACCACCAACTGTCGTCCCAGGTGGTGACTTGGCCAAGGTCCAGCGTGCCGTCTGCATGTTGAGCAACACCACCGCCATCGCCGAGGCCTGGGCTCGTCTTGACCACAAGTTCGATCTCATGTACGCTAAGCGTGCCTTCGTCCACTGGTACGTCGGTGAGGGTATGGAAGAGGGAGAGTTCTCTGAGGCCCGTGAGGATTTGGCTGCCCTGGAGAAGGATTACGAAGAGGTCGGCGTTGACTCCGTTGATCAGGAGGGCGAGGAAGAAGGCGGAGACGAATATTAAGCTGTCTCACTAATTTAAGAACATCTAGATTTGTTATTCTTAACATCTTCTTTGTGCCAACAATCATTTCAAAATTATAAAATCTATGTCAAGGTCAGAGGTCCTACGCACCAATGACTATGTATTTACTCCACCCATTCATGAAATTGTTGAAGTAATTTGATGACATTTTGAAATAAATTTTATTTATAAAATTACGATTATTTTCGTTTTCCTTTTTTATAATGTTTTGTGGAGACCGTTCCGGTGTAATCTTTTTGAAAGTTTCCCATCTGTGAGTGTTCCCCCCTATTCTAATATTGTCTGACTGAAAAGCTGCGACTTGACAATACGGGACACACAAATAAACGTGTCGGCCTACATGTTTCCCAATCGAGGGGAAGGGGAAAGACTGACATCCGGAAACACTGGTAAACGCCCCCCCCCCGTGTTCTGGAAAAGGAAAGACGAAAAAAGAAGACAACAGGCTTGTATCTCATTTTACATCGTATTTACAAGCAATAACACGTGATCAATGGATGGCAATACCCTCTAAACGTGTTGAGAATATCTAGATACATGTATACCGATATAACATTTGGTAGCACATAAATAAATAAACGCTGTAACAATAGTATTTAAATCACTCGTATTTCATTGACATGATAGGCCTATTTTTGTACCCATTTCTGTCGGGAGCTTGCCGTGGCCATCTCTTTACACTTTGTGCATATCTTTCGCTTCCAAAAGAATCATCTGTTTTACCATTCATGTCTCCGCACTGAGCGGGTCAATAACGACATCTGATTGGCTCATCTGAATGTCTATCCTGGAGAGGTGCGCAATTCGTACTCCGATTGGAGAGCAAGTGAGGCGAACGAAGTGTGAAGGTTACTGGCGTACATGTAGAACGGTGCTGCCACAAGGTGGCAAAGCACAATATTGATATCGCTTCAAGTTCGAACAATCCAAATTTTGGAAGTCAAATACAACACCAGATGGCAGCAGCTGACTACTTTTGGCTTGTAAGAAAAAAAGGAAAAAAACTCTCGTGTCGCCAACATAGGCCTACATGAACCATGTGGCAATGTCCTGCGGCTTCCGCTAGGCGGCTGCTTCCCAACAAGTCCTGCAAAATTCCTGCCCGCGTGGCGGCGAGGACATTCGCTTACCCCATTACCGTGTCCAAGCAAACATTTGCTCATCAATGCCAAAGGAATCCTCAAAATTTGTCTAGGACTACATTCTCAGAGAGACACAGATTTGTTCCGAGCTAAAGTCCTATCGAGGCCGGTTGCGCGCGCAGTGCAAGGCCTGTGACGTCACAACGTACACTCGTGCTCCGAGCACGTGATGAATATTTAGGAACATCGACGCACAGAAGTACCGCTGCGTCTTCCCGCAATTGTCTCGCATCTTTCATTCCTGTTGAATCAACAACTGTAACAGAATGTCATGATCCATCGTCTGTAGAGTGCTAAGATTCATGCCCAGAGCGTTTGCTATACTGCTCAAGTCCAAACCAAACTGCATCAACAGGTCAATGAAGTCCATCTCTTCGCCTGTGAACGGATTGCGGATTTTCGGACAGGAGAGGTTGCACTGTGGCCAGGCGCATCGGTCGATCAGGTGATGTTTACAACGGTTGTCATGGTGATCCCAATGGTGCTTATAGTGCCTGTCGAACAAGGATCTTCTGGAACGTCCGTTCGCTGAAATTTAAAAAGTTCATGACAAAAAATTCTACCTACATGTATTTCTTAGGAGGGGCATTCAAAAAGACAGGGATCGAGTAGTAGTGCCTACTGGTCACGTGACACAGCGGTACAAATCGTATGAAATCAGTCTACCTTTGGTGTAGAGATGAATCATTTTGAAATGTCGTCAGCAATTGCTTTGTGAGCGCAGCGACGACTTTTGAATGACATTCGGAGGGTAGGCCTACCTTGGGACGGCGAAAGAACTTCTTTCCTCCTATATTTTCCTCTGTTTTTCTTTTCCTTTTTTCTATTCTTCTTCCTCCGTCGGTTTTTGCCTCGACGGTAGTGTGACCTTGGGTCGTCTGCTTGCATTCGGGAGATCCGATTTCGAGCCTCCCTGAAATCAGAAACGGACCAAGATTAGTTTAGACGCTTCATGAATGAGTTCCCGGGAGCACGATTCGAAAGTTACCTTCATTTGGAGTAACAGAACTTTTTTTACATGTATTAGCGAAAGAGGCTATATCACCGAACGTAGCGAGGTAGCGAGTAACTTACATCTGCCGTCCCCATCGCCTCCAGTCCAGTTCCTCGTCCTTGTAATGGTTGGTTTCGTGTTTTCCCTGCTCCCAGCATCTCAGCGCCTGCGGCAGTGAGATGTCGTTGATGACGATGTTCTGCCAGTCACTGCAAACGAGAGAATATTTTCATATTCGAGTAAGGGTATCGGTGAGCTTGAGACAAGATGGCCGTCCATGGAGCAGATGTAACTTTTCTCACCAATCGAAGCGGAAATAGGGAAAGTCCCCAGAAAATCGCTATCATAGTCAACTTTTGTGTTCTCGGGAAAGTTCTCACCAGAGAAGAAGATCCTCCGGGTTGCACCTACACTCGTCCCCAGTGGCCTCGAGCTTAATACTAGTTATACGCTCTCAACCACTGGCACAGATGGGGCCTAATCATGTTTCTGAACGTTAGATGGCGCAAACTGTCATCAACCAATCAGCGAGGGTGACAGCTTCGAGCGGAGGCCAATACCACTGAATTATATTATTGAGTGTAGGTTGCACCGAGAGATTTGGATGACGACGTTGCAAAAAACCGTTATAAGTACATGTATGTTAATTCGTTTGATAATGTTTACTTTGATGTAAGTCTTTGGAACGTGTACTTACTTTTTTGTGAGGAATATGTGGGAGAGACAGGCCGGGGCAAATACGGCTCTGAAAAAAAGGCAGGCAGGTGAGAGATTGAAAGAAGGATACGTATGAGGTGCCTTCACTTTGAGAAACCTCGTAGAGGAGCGCCTTCTCTGCTCACGTCTTGTTCGTAAAGTCAACCTTTCTTCTTCACCTAACTTTCATTCTACATTCAACACCATCAGGTCTACTTACGACACATTCTCCAAAGTACGCTTGAGGCTCTGTCCCACTCTATGGATGTACTGCCACTGATCCTGACTGGTCGGTGGTCCCACATTATCGGCCGTGATCTGTGCTTCGTCAAACAGGTTCTGGATGATGAAGACGGGTGCTGTAACGAAATGGTGGAGACTGAATATATTCAATCATGGTAAAGGAGGTGAGGAATCCAATGTCTCGAGTTGAAAAAGCGAAGAAAATGGCTTAATACGACACGCATACATACTCTGCAAAGTCTTGTAAATGATATGGCCAAAGTAGCACCGCCATTGCTGGTCAGCTGGTACATTTGTGCTGCATCTCTCCGGGACGACGCCATTCCATAACCTGCCAAACATTCAATGACGGAAACAATGATATTTTGAGGGATTATTTCTCATATCTGCTGTCATTAAATTGTGCATTCACGTCATACTGGATAGAATTCCACCCCTGCTGGGAGTGGCGTCCTGACTGACCAAAGCGCTTCAGATCTGACATGGACAAGCGCTTTACTTATTGAGGTCAGTATTACCCCTGCGAGGCACTTTCAAAGAAGAGATTACCGCAGAATGGAATGTGAACGTACTTCATTCCACGTTTTACACCCTCCTTCGGGGCACAGAGATGGGCGTCCGTGCAGACGATCGGCCGGAAAGGATCGTTGTCAAGGAACCAACCAGAATCCGCCAAACCTCGCACTTTCACACGTGGGGCGAGATCAGACAGCATGGTGGAGATCTTGTCGAGATTGAGCATGACGCCCGTCGCACCGGCACTGTAAATAACAAATAGAATAAGTTTTAATTCACTCGATCGAATTTTGTTTTTAACTTACGACGACAGCGCCACCCAACGTCTTTCTCAGCTACGACTCGCGATCATGACTTACAACATCTTGCCTGTTGCAGCGCCTTTTTTTGTGGATAAAACCGGACGGTTCCTTGGAGCCAGCTGCCCGGACGGCCCAAGAGCAGTTTGAGGGCCCGCTGTCCGATATCCATGCAAAAAAACAGGATTACCTGCTCCCTGCCACAAGCACCCGCTTGGCGTTATCCAAGTGACCATCAGCAACAATATCCCTGATAACCTCTTCAACGATGAAGGACCCGTGGAAGCTGAATTCTTTATCAGATTTTGCTGTGTATGTCCCACTCCACGAATCACTTGAACAATATGGCACTAAGCTAGAAAAAAAGAGAAGAATAACCCCGTTAGGCCTACCCATGCTGGACTAAACACAAATACATATTGAAGATGAGCATCAAAGATCGACTATCACTTCAAAACAACGAAGACAGATTTCGAGCCCTTGTAAAACAGAACCCGTTAGTGACGGTATCCCCCAACTTGATTAATAACTTCGCCTACGTGTAACAGCCCGGCTAGCTCAGTCGGTAGAGCATGGGACTCTTAATCCCAGGGTCGTGGGTTCGAGCCCCACGTTGGGCGTCTTTCTTTTTTCACTCCGCGTAGCGTAGAGCGAGAGTATCTTTAAATTTCACAGCGGACGTACGTAAAAAATGAGTGTAACACCTTGTTGTAGATCAACTGTTTATTGGTCCGAGGACCCGATACAAGCTTTCGACACTTACTGTGTCTTCATCAGGTATCCTGATGAAGACACAGTAAGTGTCGAAAGCTTGTATCGGGTATGTCAGCTTGTATCGGCTTGTCAGGTATCCTGATGAAGACACAGTAAGTGTCGAAAGCTTGTATCGGGTCCTCGGACCAATAAACAGTTGATCTACAACAAGGTGTTACACTCATTTTTTACGTATTTCTACAATTAGATCAACACGGCAACCTACCAACTATCTTTCACAGCGGACATTTTTTCTCATTGTGATGACAAAACAGTTACTGAAATTGCTAAAACAGTTACAGAAATTGCTTTGTTTCTAGTTCTGCTTCACTTTCAGTTTTTAGCAACTTTCGTCACTGACCACAGATTCATGATTCAAGCAAGGGGCGAACCGTGGTGAAACCAAAGCGATTAGCGAGGTTATCTCTCTAATTTGATTAACAGTCGGCGGCTCTCGACAGCCCGGCTAGCTCAGTCGGTAGAGCATGGGACTCTTAATCCCAGGGTCGTGGGTTCGAGCCCCACGTTGGGCGTCTTTGTTTTTGACTCTGCGTCGCGTAGAGCGAGAGCCTTTTTATTTTTCACACACAATTTGTTTGACTCTTTAGTTTGCTTCACCTTGACTATTTTAGCAAATTTCGTCATTAATCGCAGATTCATGATTCAAGCAAGTGCGAACCGTGGTGAAATCCCGGGTGAAATAGCCATTCGCGAGGTTATCTCTCTAATTTGATTAATAGTCGGCCATTTACGACAGCCCGGCTAGCTCAGTCGGTAGAGCATGGGACTCTTAATCCCAGGGTCGTGGGTTCGAGCCCCACGTTGGGCGGCTTTCTTTTTCACTCCGCGTAGCGTAGAGCGAGAGCCTTTTTAAATTTCACATCCTGCAATTTTTTTTCATTGGATGGCAAAACAGTTACCGTAATTGCGTCGTCTACAGTTCTGCTTCACTTTCACAGTTTTAGCAACTATCGTCAATGACCACAGATTCATCGACCAAAGCCATTATCTCTCTAATTTGATTAATACCTCATAACTCCCGTCAGCCCGGCTAGCTCAGTCGGTAGAGCATGGGACTCTTAATCCCAGGGTCGTGGGTTCGAGCCCCACGTTGGGCGTCTTTGTTTTTGATTCTGCGTCGCGTAGAGCGAGAGCCTTTTTTATTTTCACACTCAACAATTTGTTTGACTCTTTAGTTTGCTGCACCTTGACTGTTTTAGCAAATTTCGTCATTAATCGCAGATTCATGATTCAAGCAAGTGCGAACCGTGGTGAAATAGCCATTCGCGAGGTTATCTCTCTAATAGGAGCTGTCAGCGAGTTGACCACTAGGTGTCACTAGGGCCCAATTCAATGCATCTAGCGGACCCAGTCATTATCGATCGAGCAGCGATCATAATAGATTTCCTGTACATTTGGCCCGCTAAGACTGTGCTGCCATCTGTTAGCAATATGCGCGGCTGACTGCTCCTATTTGATTAATAGTCGGCCATTCACGACAGCCCGGCTAGCTCAGTCGGTAGAGCATGGGACTCTTAATCCCAGGGTCGTGGGTTCGAGCCCCACGTTGGGCGTCATTCTTTTTACTCGTTTAGAGCGAGATCCTTTTTATAAATTTCACTCCGACAATTTAATTTTTTTCGCCATGATGACAAAGCAGCTACAGAAAGTGCTTTATTTTTAGTTCTTCTTCACTTTTACCAACTGTCAATCATTGACCACCGCAAATTCAAGGGTCGAACTTGCTTTCTACCTTTCTACCCTATTAGACTGATATGATCGTTACTGAACCCACGCATGGTCATATACCTACATCATATTCTCATAAAAGTGTAACGAATTCTCCTCCGGATGGCTTGATAAAATACCCGTACCTAGAAAAGACAAAAGGCTTTGATCAAGTGGAGAACGTACTGACATGACTGAAATTGACGGACACTAGGCCTATACCGAAAATCGTTATTTCAACCATTTTTTATATATACATGTAAACTTCTCCATTTTGCTGACTTACCCCTTCTTTCCGTCTGCCAATCCTTGGATGACATTAGCCGCCTCATATTTGCCCACCTTCCCCGGCAACTCGGCTCGTCAAAGCAGTACCATCCACCTGAAGAGATATTAAAATGAACTTCTCACGAAAGGATCTGAAATGAGCATCCGTCGTCGTCATGACGCAATAGGGAGTTTGAGATCAGCGACTTATCACGGATCCTTATACGTAGGCTATACGGATAGATTTCTATACAGCGAGGACAAATTTTGTGTACATTTCGATCCGTATACGTATAAGGATCCGTGATAAGTTGCTGATCTCAAACTCCCTATTGCAAAAATAGATAAGCTTATGTACAATGCAATTTTGCGCATAGGCATGACATGGAACGAAACTGTGGGGACTGATACCAATCTTGACGCTAGAGGGCATTGGTCGCAATCTCGCAGAGAAATGCGATCGACCTCAAAAGCAGGAGCAGTTGGCCTCTAAGGGACGAGATTGGATGACAGTTGGACTTTGACCATCGGAGTGGTATCACAGGATACTCATGGCAGCTCATACCGTATTTGTCTTCCCTTCCAAAAAAAACACCCATGTTTTTCTGCGCGTTTCACTCACCTTCGAGGAAAATAATCCATTTTGTACTCCCGTAGGACTTCCTGATGTAATACCTGAAAGTAAGAATAAATAACAGTGATCGGGGGGCTTTGGGTATCAAAACAAGGGACTCAATTCCCTGAGAGCTTACCACTTCACATCTTAGTGTATGACAACCATAAACATTTGCCGCTCTGCATAATTCGTCTCCCCAGTGGTCGTTCGCCTTCGAGTGTTCATTCAAATTCATGAACAGCAATATCATTACCAAAACCGCCAGGATAAAATCAACTACAATCTGGTTCCCAGAGGACAACTGCCCTGGATTCGAGGTCGCATTCAACGCTGTCGTTCATCAGCGCCGCCTGGTGTCAAGAATGAAGTTACGTTCTAAGGCCGCTGATTGGCTGGCGTTTGTCATTTTACAAGCTCCCGGCGTCGATCAACGCTTACGATTGGATTACCGGATGAGTGGTGTCAGAGCCGCGCACAGGTCAGGGCCTGATGTTGAGCGAGATCGCCATATGCCTCGGTTTAGGTTTAATCCATTCTGCGTGCAAAACGAAAAAATCTTACCCTGCCGGAGATCCATCATTACACGTGACTGAGGTATTCTTTAGATAGGTCAGCTTCATATCCGGTACCTCCCTGATCCCACCGCACATGTGCACCGCCCCAGCCAATCTCCGAAGATCGTTAAGAACCTTGGCTGGATCGCCCAACTTGGACAACATGTTCAAGTTTAAGACAGAGTCGGCTTGGTTCTTGAAGTTGATGGGGGAACCGAACACAAATGGTAGGACCAGAAACAGAGTGTAGATGATCGCCATGGTTACTGGAAGGAATATTGAACGAAATATTATTTTGTGAGCGAACCCCGCACCCCACTCCTCCTTCAATGACTCCTGCCCTGCTCCGACTTCAGCGACCTAGCACCGAGAGAAAACAATAAGGACCTCTGGACAGTGTCCGCCAAGATCAAGAAAGCCTCGAAACACTTCAGGCGGTCAATTATTTGACTTTCCGATTTCGGGTCCGAATCGTGTTCCGAGGCGACCATCCGCGTTTTGCCACAGGCCGCAGACGAGAACTATTTCCCGATTTAGAAAAAGAAAACACGACCCTGGCAAACATGGCGGAAGATCAAAGGTGTCTTCATCGACGTTATCTTGTCATTCAAACCATCAAAGGAAACTCAACTCACGACTACAATCAGGGAAACGTGTCCCCTTGAGTTCCTTACTTAGAAAACAATGCCGAACAATGTTCCGGCTCATTACGACTCCATCAAAGACGCTTCAACAAAGATAGACGATTTTGCCGCACACGCTATCTGGTTTATCTTGAGGTAAGTGACGGAATCACGAAATCAAGCTGTTCGCTCCTCCTCGGATTGAGTGTGACAAATTACTATCGTGTTTCTTCGAATTAAAGATGAAAGTACCGAAACACTCGATAATCAGTAGGGTTGTTTACAATTATCTTGTTATTTCTAAGTATGTTGCATTTCTTTACCGATTGCAATTGTATCTACCCTTGTGATTGATAACGTACGTTTAGAATGGCAGCAGTCGTATAAAGTATCATTTTTGCCGGATTCTTCGAGTTTTCCAAACTTCGCTTCGAAAGTTCGGCAATTTCTGCTCGATACGATGTTGTACGCAGTTTTACAGTTTGCGGCGTGTGATGAGATGCAATAAACAGAAAATCTCCGTTCTTTTACCCCGCACAACCCATTCCATATTTGACCTAGAGACTTCAAACGTTGTGTTGGAGTCTCGTATTGGTAACGAATTGGGTCAGTGTGACCTACATTATTGGTTAGCGATGAATCGCGAGGCGCGCTACTTGGATTAAATCTTGGGAGTTCCCACTACAAGTCATGGTAAAGCATGCAGCACACTGGCATGACTGGCCGCCAACTTCGGCGTCCAGAGGCGTCTTTTCGACGCCAATGTCCGAACGCCAGAAAAATCATCAATGTGCTACGAATGGAATCTGGAGAACGCCGCCGTCGCCACTGAACTCTCAATATCAAACATGTTTGATTTTGGACACCTGCGAACTCCCAAAGCAGCCAAGTGTGCTACCGATGGCAGTCAGACTTTGGCCAATCAGCTTGCGTCTTGATGTCACATGATTTCAAAATGGCAGCCTCAATGGCGCGAAAAGATGCTACTGAACGCCAAGTTTGGGCAGGTGTGCTCTCACCAGGATCCAATGGCAGCCAACTCTGGCGTCGAGTCGAGAGGCGTCCAGAGGTGTTCAGTCGAACGCCAGATTTGGCGGCCAGTGTGCGGCTAGCTTACATGACTCGGGAAAAAAATAAGAAAGCAGGCGAATAAGACGCCAGATTCGTGTCGCCTCTTGGTTTCCCTATCTTTCGGTTCACTCGTACGGTAATAGCCCATTTGTCAACTGGTCTAGGACAACGCCCTTTAGTTACTTAGGAACTTGCTACACACATGGAACTCTGACGTCACCGATCTGGGATCATAGGCCTACCTGAGCATTTTTTCCGCATGTGCAGTAAACAGCCATTTGCCAATTTGTCTCCTTAACTGGGAACATGCCCTATAAATGCCCTGTAATTTGTTGAGAAATGTTTTCCAAGAACGCGCACGCAGCTCCTTTGAACTTAAGTGGTCTCACTTACACGTTTTATTTGAATAAGTGTGAGTTTTAACTGGATGATTAGGTATGAAAATCAAGTATTTTAACAGAAAGGTAAACTGGCATCCCACTGGGGCGGTGTTTTTGATGAGCCGGAGAAGATCGCGTTCATGAGGTATACCTTTAAAATCATCGTGAAATGAGACGGGTAATTCGTTAATGATAAGCCGTGGCTTCTTTAATTCTCCGAAGACGAATAGAGACATTATTTATCTAATATTTTGGCAGATATGGGTGGGTTTCGTACCCCAAACGCTCTTTTCTGGCGTGTCATGGTCGTCCACGCATGATACTAGGAATTCATTATGTCCCAACATAGGACATATCACAGGCGCGTCACAAATTCATCTCGGCGAACTTTGCCTTTTAGGCATATCTCTCGCGGAAATACCGAAGGCGCACTAGTCATTAAGTGCAGCAATCATCAGCTTAAAATTTACACCCACAAGGGTCAGATATCGCGCTTAAAAAACTCGAAAATATTCTCACTTCAAAGAGAACTAATCGCTAAAAATCGCTTTATCATTTTCACATGATGTTAATAAGTGGAAGCATTGTTTTTCTTCACTCATTATCACTCTGGGAAGATGCCAATGCAACGGGATGATATGAATAATAACAAAAATAGATAAGGAAAAATGCATTTACTATAATTGCTTTCTACAGGAGCTACAAATCATAGTGATGTTTCGCAAATCTGACGGAACACGAAGTACGAAATACGAAAATGGGCTTCATTTCCATGACGTAATGTACATGTAGGAGATAGTTAGTACCATAAATATCGCCTGCTGCAAGAGCGTCTTTTAGCGTATGGCGTTAGACCGATAAGAGTTACGGTGTACATTAAACTTTGAAATTTGCCTTTCGTTTCCACTTCGTAGATACGAAGTGGAAATTTACATTTGTGGTAGCAACCATCGCAAGAAATACATTACGTCATGGAAATGAAGTCCACTTTCGTATTTTGTACTTCGTGTTTCGTCAGGTTTGCGAAACCTCACTATTGCGATCGTGACTTCTACGCGCTGATGTGTTTTTGATGGAAACCATGCAAACACGAGTAGTTAGTGTTTAGGGACGGTGCCGACGAGGAATCGAACCCGCATCCCTCATCACTTGGCTGTTCAAAGGTGAACTGCGAAGAATGTTAACTTGGCGAGGAAGAATAAAATACCGCCAAAAATTAACTCAGCAGCAGCTTTATGTTGGCGTTATTTTCAATCCTTGACCAAAGGAGTTAACGCCAAAATGAAAACAATATAAAGATTAAGGTAATTTTGGCAGAGGCTGACAAATTGCAAAACGAGTGATAGGCAATCTAACGACGATACTGTAGCTCGTCAGAATGAAGCGACCATCGTAATTATCAGCGCAACGGAATCAAATCACGGTTATATAATTAAAAACAATGCGATGACTGTTCAAAAAGTCGAGAAGAATTACCTGATAGGAAATTGAGTGTCTTGTGATACTCCAAATAATATGATCCAACGATTTTAAGATTCTTAGCTCCAAGAATATCAAAAGTAATATCGCATTTGTCAACGTCAGTGGGTACTTCAGTGTCTCACAGACAATCGGTTTGGATTCGAATGCAACATTGAGGAGAGACGTTGAGAAAAAGCGCTCCACTTGACCTTGCGGGTTGGATTCTTTGGCTCCCAACTCCGATGTCGGCGCTTGATAAAGGTTTCTTTGACAGAGTCACCACAAAGGATGTTTTCCGCCAAAATGATTCCTACATGAGTCGGCTGTCTTTGATGCCGGGTTGACTACCCGGCCAAACACCATTCAGCGAACGATTTGTGAAAAATGAAGTGTAAAAAACAAGAAGTGCGAGCAGTGTAACTGTTAAAA
This sequence comes from Notospermus geniculatus, assembly GCA_002633025.1. Lineage (NCBI taxonomy): Eukaryota > Metazoa > Nemertea > Pilidiophora > Heteronemertea > Lineidae > Notospermus > Notospermus geniculatus. The sequence continues at coordinate 115,119 of NMRB01000795.1, read as the reverse complement.
ACATGATGTGGACGCCCTACCAGGAAAAAACCTGTTGAGTCCGGCAACTCTCGTGATACGGTGACCAAACAGTGTTATCAGTTCTAAGAGTAACGGTGACCAACAGCGAAGATAACACGTCCAGCGTTGGCGTTCCCCTTTCGTCCGATTCCGGCGAGAGGACACCAATTCCTTATTTTTGATATAACGCGAAAAAAACAGTAAAAACGAACATTTCCAGCGTGGGAGTTTCCTAATCGAACTGAATATTACAGTTTGCTTTCTTGAATTTTTGATTTTGTAGTCTTATCTTTAGCTTACGAGCTGTAACCGACAAAGAACGGTCCAGCATTTTAGTTTTCCCATTCTAGACAACCCTAAGGGCGTTGTCACATGGACGCTAAAACCGCTCTGTTCCAGATTCCCCTTGGGCAGCTGTCAAAACTGAATCAGGCGTGCCCGTAGGGCAATTCATTGTTGCCCTAATGGACAGAATCCGACTCTCCTCGACATGGCAAGGTTTCTCCGGGGGCTCCGGTTTCCACCTGCATTTAAAGTACCCAATGATATCTGCATGGAGCCTATAGTTTTATGCTTGGTGCTCAGCTTTTGATTCGGCCATGGACAAATAAATCGGACACATGATTTGATATTAGGGAGTTCAAGAAATCAAACGATAAACGTGAACTTTACGACAACGTTATTTTTTGTACCGAAAATGCAGTATGTAATCTGGTGAATTCGCAGTATGAAAAATAACGTTGTCGTAAAGTTAACGTTTATCGTTTGATTTCTTAAACTCCCTAAACGATACGTGCCGTAAGATTCGCAAAAGAAATGGTAGGCCTACCTGTGTATATCAAATTAGGCTGCTGAAAACCAAGGAACAAAGGCCAATTGTACGTACGTTTCTTCCACTTAGGTTGAAAAAAATATTTCTCTTCGAAGTGGCGAAAGCTAATTAATTCACCTGAATTCTGTTTTGGTCAGACACATGCTCACTCATTCACTTGAATTGAAGGGAGCAATAATATTTTGGATGGAGACACGTCAGGGAGAAACACAAAACAAATTAAATGTGATGAGAAATAAACGACTCACCTGTAGAAAATCGACTTGTTGTTTATCCGTAGCCTATTTCAAAATTTTCGTCAGAGCATCTGTCAGGATGTGTGGCTTCCGTCATGGGTCAGCATGTTTTATACCAGAGACAGCTTCCCGATGCTCCACGGGTCGAACTCGACCGGATCTAAGCCCAACCATGTTCGAGGCTAGGCATTATAATTAGCAATCACTTGCCGGCATTCAATAGGGAAAGATTATCGCTTCTATTGAAAAAGGCGGCGACTTCAAAGGCTGCCTATTTACATTATTAAATGAATGTCAATAGGCAAGAGTTGGCGCGAAAACATTCCTCCGTGGTTTGTTTCATCTTGAGTTCCTCGACACGAAGTATACAGTTTCTGTATGTAGATACTGTCAGTGTGCAGTGTTTTTGTGGCAAGTTAAGGTGGCGCTTTTCTCGAGTAAGGATGATCGTGGGCTCACCTTGAGCTCTCTCCGAGCGTTCAAAATTAAGCGGCTGTGACCGCTCGAGTTTCCACAACTTCTTTTGCGGTTTACCACGTGTGCGGAAGACAGTGCCGCAGAGACGAAATGTCCCTGGGTTGCGGAAATGTACGAACCTTTAAGGCGATTACGCATTATCGAAAAAAGGATATTTTATGAGTACATTTCAAAAAGTAAATAAAGATAGAAAGATATTCATTTGGTCGTTTATCATCATCACGTGATATAAGTGGGTGCGAGTTCTCCGAGCAACAGTTGTTTTCTGTTCTTGATTCCAACGTTCCATTCTCATAAAATTTTCGCCTATGGATCGTTATAAGGTTGCGCCCAATTTGTCACATAGTAAACTCACAATTCGCGGGCCTTTCGCAAGTAAGTAGGCCCCTATATGCAGCGGCATTCGATGGGATTCTTTGCAGAAGCATACTCCGTTCTCTGTAAAAATGGAAGAGCGAAATTGGCTCTAAAAGAGCTAAGTTAGGGACTGCCCGTTTGAAACAGCGAAAAAATAAAATAGTTAATTTTCAATGAGGCGACTGACACCATTCTTGTCATATAAAATATCAGCGAAGTCTTCGACACAGGAAACTCAAAGTATTTAATGTGAGAGAACCAAGGAAAGCAAGGAACTTAAATTCTCCGGATCAGGGCCAGTCAGTTTCACTCTTTCGAGGATTTCGCTCTTTCAAAAGAGCAGGGGGTACCGCTATTGCTTCAAAGGCGGTAAAGTCAGTGAGACAGGTCGAGGGTCGAGATATTCGTAAGGGGGTAAATAAAGGAACTGACGGGCGCCTGGGGCTCGAACTCATCCTACAGAGCAAAAAGTTGTTGACAACGCTGTCTTTTACCTCATCCCTTCTTGTCGATTCTCCACGCAGGTGTTCTTTTAGTGCGCAAGTGGCCCGTGAAGTGACGTTTTATCGTCACTGCATTCCTCCTGACCGCATTATCATTTTTACAAAGACCCAAATCGTCCGGAAAATTTTAACAGTGGTCATCCGTGTACCGGTGTAATCTTTCGGACACGCGCTCAAAGGGTCCAAATTAGGGGCTTAGGAGGGTGGGATGTTTGACCTTGCGCCGCGATCAAAACTCATCAATCCTGCATACAGCACAGCACTCTTTGGTCTTGCTATTGAACGGTCCTGTTGATCTCATTAAAACCCTAATTAATTAGGCTTCAAAGATGCCGCCAATGATTGCTATAATGGATTCAAATATCGGTCTTGCAATACACGGCGCCGTGTTGCGGTGTTGAAGAATTCCGAGCAAGATCAAATTTCGGTAACGCGAAAGGACGAATCTGCAATCACGTTTATTTTGTCCTTGGCGAAATGTTCCAAAAGATTGCCATTCTCTGAAGACTTTTTAATCATGACTGATAATGTAGTCTTGTATTTGAGACAAACACGGTATAATTAATATTTCAATTCAATGAACATTGATGCCCACTCGCCATATCCTTTGAAGTTTGCCGCATGAAATTAAGGACCATAGCGCACGTCGGTACTCCATTGAATCCAGCTGACCTCTTAGCTTTTGTAGAGAAAACTCAACGCAGCGACGCGATGTCGAAATTCTCATGAAAGCAAAGAAAACACTAACTTTTTTTTAAGAATTCAGGTCATTCTGCCAAATTTAGCTTTTACAAAATCGTCGACTTATTGGTACATTATGATTACTCAGGTCCGAGATTGATTGAATTTGGTCGTCATTTCTGATGCGGAAAAGGCCAATAAGTTGCCCGAGGTTAGAACTTGATTATGAAGTTACATTTGGCTGTAAGCAAATTAGATTAGCGACTTATTTGTATCTGCCCAATAAAAACAAACTGGAATAAATAGATAGATTTTCGTGCATTAGTCAAGAGGAAGACATCAAATATGTCTTTCTCACGACAATGGAAATATTGGAGCACAGACAAATCCAAGCGACGATCGCAGTTTGATAGGTCTGCGTGTGGCAGGATTCCAAGTCCCCCTGGAACCCATATGGCCATAAAAATATAGACCACTGAATATAACTTTGCAATTTCAGCAGTTCTTTTCCTAAGTACATGTACTCCATTTCAGGACTTTTCTGAAAGGAACTGTAATCCAACGAATGGATGTCTTGAGTTACAATAGTTCGCAAAAGCAGAGTATTGTAACCCAAGACTTCCATTCCTCGGATTAGTTCCTTTCACAACAGTCCTGAAATGGAGTACTTAAGAAAATAACTGATGAAATGTACTGAAAAGGGCTTCAGGGGCCCCTCTTTTTCAGTTTCCCCATCATCCCAGCTATGCCACAGTATCATCTGACAGACCATTCATTCATAGAAATACTAGGCTACGAGTTCTCCTCAAGCCAAGGACCAAATAAGAATTCTCTTTATAAAAAGACCATGATTAAAATCTTTATTCGTCCTTAGTAATGTAATCTTGCTGGTGAAATGAACAATGGTTGAACTGAATTGACATGCTGGAGGAATGATAAATCAAAGTCAAATGGCAGCGTAGAAATCTATTGCCACATCTATCTGAGGATGCATTGACTGCAAATGGTGCTGCCATCTACTGAAGAGAACAGACATTACAAGAGTTTGAGGCAGTGGTCGGGCACATGTTGGGTGTCCACAAGAAATTCTTTCTTGTTTACTTGAGTGTACAGATTTCATACCCTTGTACCCTCTGGCAGAAACTCTCATGGTATAAGGAATGGAAACAGGCTCAAGTTACTGTGTTGAATACCTGACTAAAATGAATAGGCCTATACCATTATCCTTTCCCGGTGTCAGAAGCAATAATCTACAACTCAATGATGAACTCTTATAGCAAAGGAGTGTTTTTGTTTGATATGGCTTCCTAACGTTTGTCTTTCCATAATGATACCAGTAAAATTTGATGAAAAAGTTAAGAACCTTGAAAAATTAGCGCACTGCATTTCTGGCCAGATCTCATTCATATTAAAAGAAAAACTATTCTTTCAAAGCTTCAATATGGCCTTGGCCGTCGTCGGGCAGGGGCTGGCCCTGGCCCGGTAGGTGGAGAAATAGCAATGTCAATGTAGTCGCCAATGTTGAATCTTTTGCCTGACAGGGAAACACTGTCATCTGCACCACGATGCCCTGAACGGACGCTACCAATCTCTCGTAGTCGATAAATAGGTGACCTCTGATCAGGGTACACGATTGCAAAATCAAAATATGTTCCCTTCCTTCTCGCATCTGGGTTGACTTCTTTGACCAGGCCGGAGAGTTCCTTCAAGGTAGCATCCATCCTGAAAAAAGGGGCACAGTTATGAATGGCTTCACCCAATATCAAACCTGAGGAACCAGGACAGGGCAATCAATGCCTGGTACTTATCAAACAGTAGGCCACAGAGCCAGTTGAAGAATGTTTCTATTGCACATCGAGATCAAGATGAATCGCAGGCATTCACCATCTGTGTAGTCAAACCTTACCAAGTATATATCTGTAGTTCATTGGATGGTGTGTTTCCTCTGGCAAACTCGCGGAGCTCATGATGACGCCCCATGTTACAGAATACTCTCAGGAGGAGGGGACATGTCTGGAAAGTGAAAAACACTTACCGGTATATCGTACAATTCAATCACAATTGAATTATCATAGTTCATACGACGTCAAAATATACTAAATAAATAGAGCCTGAAGCAAGCGTAGTAGGCCTAGCCCTATAGCCATAGGGCAAGGTTACAGGTTACATACACCTGCACTTCAGAAGTGCACCCCCATCCTGCAGGGGTAGTGCAGTGGACAGCCCTATGCTATGCATTGCCAATGTACATTGCAGTGCCAGTGCATCGCTCTTGTTTATCTGCATAGCTAACGAAACTGATCCGATTTCATCAATTCACTCAATTTGTGCATATCAAAGTGAAATTGACAAATCAAACAATGGATAAAGAAAACATAGGATGAGTTTGATTGACGTACTTTTTCTCTGTTTACTGGTTTTTCGGGTTCTTTGTCGTCAATAATCAACGATTCTACATGGGAAGCCATGTTGTTTTTTTCACGGTTGTGGTTGTCGACAGCTACCTCCGACGCCGCCGGGGAGACTCACGACGTCTTCTGTCTTCGGGCCACTTGAGACCACCCGAGTTCTTTATCCTGTAACGTTCCATTGTGGCAAGGTGTTCTTTTTTCTTTTCGTTTTAGAATTCCATATGAAATATTCTCCATTTAACTTAAACCTGCGGCAAAACTCAATGCGTTAGGGGTGTTTTTAAAGTCGACTGACCCAACGTTGTCGACTCGTCATTCAGCCAGGTCAGTCGATTAGACAACCCTAAAGCAAGGTTCATTGGCACACGGAATTGGTCCGATTCAGGTCCGCAAAAAATCTATCAAATGGACTTCAGCGTTGTCGTATCCGGAAAACTAGGGGCAAACGGACTGGAAACGGATCGGATCCGTGTGCCAATGAACCTTGCTTAACGCATTGAGTCTTGTCGCAAATGTGCGCTTGGCGTAATGAAAATCTTCATTCCGATTCGATGACTTTATGCTCCGATTCGGTCCGATCCGGTGTTCTTACGAACCCATTTTACCTGGTAATTTCGCACGGTAAACGACAGTTAACCATGGTATAAGTGGCTTTCAGCATGGTAAACATTCTTTTACCATGCGAAATTAGGCCTACCATTCGCCATGGTAATTTTTTTATAAGGCCACCCCATGACCATGGGCGGGCGGGCGGGCGTCACCCTTTTATAGGCCTACTCATAATTCTTCCAAACATTCTCCGAAGATCCTGCCGAAATTTTGAGCAAACGATGACGTAGAGATAAAAATTAAGACTGAAATTCAAATAGGATACAACAGAAGTGGTCGATTGTGACACCCTTGCGTTTATTCGCATCCAAGACGTCATCTCACCGGTGTATGTCAACCAAAAAATATGGTTCATTCTCAGAGGTAACTGAAACATTACAAATGTGAAGCAGACGATAAGCAACATGGCTGTGATATGATTATCCTGGTTCCGGGCGTCATTGGACGCCAATTGGAGTTTCTTGCGCTGGTGACGCCCCCGGATGATTATGCAAACGATCCACGTGTTCAGGACGAGAAGCGCAAAAGCTGGTACATACCCGCCGACGACAGTGAAAGACACGTGGGTAATTCTATCCAAAATGCCGGGCAAAATATACGGACAGGCAAATTGGACGTACCTAGGTTCCTCCTGACGCCACAGGTGGACGAGATGTATACCCAGCGTGACGAATATGAGACAGACGATTTTTACTCTGGTCCTGGGCATCGTGCACCAAGTTGTCGCTTTAAAAGGGACGAAAAGGGCAACCAAGCGATCCAACGACATCAAAACTAAAAGATAAGACGAGAGAAAATCGGAAGCCGTCGCTGTGTAGATGCTTTCCAAACACCATATCTTCTTCCAAACAGTTTGGTGTACGCTTGACAAAAAAGCTGCTTGGATGAGTTTTTGTACGACGCGGAAAAGCAAGTAGCTTGTGTCGGAGACGGCGAGACATCGCATGTAGAGACACATGACGTTTTGTTTGTACTGGCGCTGGTTCATCAAGAGAAAGGACAGGGCGTTTCCAACGAAACCAACCGCGACTACCACACACGGTGCGTAGAATTCCATCACTGTTACTACGGATCGTAAAGTTCTGTAGTCAGGAGGACTTCCATAGGATACTGTCGCCATGGCTACGCCTGTTGTAGGCAGGCGCGCATCCAGAGGGAGGGGGGGGGGCGCGCCTCCCCTTTTGGCCAACAAATCTGTAAAATCGACCGCACGGTGAAATTCTGGAATTGGCCCAATTATTGGGTGCAAATTTCAATGTTCCTAGCACAGGGCGCCCCCTCTTTTCCCAAATCCTGTATCCGCCCCTGGTAGGGTTGTTGCAGTCGGCGGGGTTCAATCTTAAACCTTCAAACTCATTTCAAACACAAGGAGCCATGATCGTTGTCTGCATCCCCGACGGATGAAGGCAGTAGTTGTTGATTCCCACAACCTGCATAACAGACCAAGTATTTATATCCAATGCTGTGAATAGATTCAAGGACAGTGTAGCGACATAAATAAGAAGACATGCATAAAGTCATCTCATTTTAATAGTAAATTTGGCACAACAAAATCTTCATCATTTTTGCAATACGGAGTATTTTGTGACAATAATTGACTTTATAATTTAAAGCAAATTATGCACTCAAGCAAGTCCCATTCATGACTGAACATGAGATGGCACAGGTTTAATTACACTATGAAAAGAGCATGCATAGTCCTTTTTCATTTTGCAATTGATACCACAACTGATAAAAGACAGGCTAAGAACCTGGAAATTTCAGTGGAACAACATTCCACCCTGTCCATGACGACCCCAACACCCCACAAAGTCACTGAAGTTGGAGGAGCTGTTTGAATCATCAAGCTGCTGCCCTCTATTTCCTGATCGACAAACTACATATACAACCAAAGATCCCAAAATCTGTAGAGGAGCTGCACCTTCAAAAGCATTTCAGCTTCTTCAAGACTATAACAACCTGGAATGGTATTTATGAAATTAGAATTATGACTGATAAGTGTGTCCCACCCCTCCCGCTATCAGGCCCCCAAATTGGATTCCAAAGATCAAACAAGAGCTTTCACCATCAGAGGTTTTTCCAATACTGCAATATGGGTTCATGAAATATCCATATCAGACACAAACACCTCATCCATCCGGACAAAATACTGTAGGAACTTAGGAAGTGGCAAGGAAAGAGCCCTCTCTGGGATCCTCCTTGCAATGCGTCTTCGGATAACAAGACGACAAAGGTCAGTCAGAGGTTTCACACAGAACACGTGGTCCTGAGCCAGCTTGTATATCTCTGGTGCACGGGTATCCACCTGTCTTTGGGTGAGATCTTCAAATGAGACATGAGCCCCAGCTTCAAGGAAGTAGTACACGATTGTCAAACTGCATGGCTTGTATTGTGACACTGTCAAATTGAAAGCAGTTTCTGAGTCAGAATTTCTGATTTCTGTATCACATCCGGACCAGAGGAGGACGCGTATGATATCAGTGTGATTCCGCTGGGCAGCGACATGTAGTGGCGTCCAATTCCTCGTCGTCTCATCCACATTTAGACCTAACTTAATCAAAGTATGAGTCATGATGGCATTATTCGCACAAGCAGCAACATAAAGTAATGTTTCACCAAACTGATTCCGGCCGTTGACGTCATAACCATTTTCAATGAGAAGCTCCGCAATGTCGTTTTTTGTCTTCCAAACTGAGAGATCCAGCACCCGAGATTCTTTGCGATTCTTCGGAAAAGTTCCATAGTTTAGCAGCAACTCAACCATCTCATACTCTCCTTGTTGGAACGCCATTTCTAAAGTGACACTATCGCGGAGAGAGTAGTTGCCCGATTCCAGCAACTGCCGCACTCTGTCTGTATCTCTTTGGACAATTCCTTTCCTCACTAAGTTGTGGTGTGTTCGTCCAAGTTCATTCCCCATCTTGTCTCAGCTCATGTTGTCGGCCTGACAGATGGTACTTCCATTCTCAGCATCTGGAAAGACAAAGAATACTTATGAAAGAAATAAGCAACACATTCAACCATTACACCTGTACTAAGCCGTATTTTCAGGAGCTGGTCTGTCAAGTTCAAGTTCAAGACTTGGCCATCTACCTTACTTGGCTGAATATGTCAGTTACGTAATCATCATTTATGAACGATAAGCGACAGGCAGCAAAAGGAATGGAAACCATGTCTGTGGGACCGCTTCAACTATTACACCAGCTAGGCCTACATACATTCATTAGTGGTATACATTGTTAGCAAGTTAATTTTGCCTAAACGTGGGAAACGCGTACCAGAAAAGCCCAAAAGTTTGGTTTCAAACGATGAAAACAACTCCCTAGAAGTGAAAGGTCTGGTTGTCATTCACGGTTCTTTCAAGAAAGGCCTGATTTTGTCGGAAAAAGAACTGAATTTGACAGATCTGACTTCTTGTCCGCCATGTTTGATCGCCAATGGAAAAACTGACCAATCAAATCGCTGGAAATCGGCAGCACGCCTGCAGTTTACACGGTGCCAAGGAACGGCGGAGTACGGGCGGCGTTCGTGTGAAAGATAAAGTTTTTTGGCCGAAATTCCACTGGCCCATGCGACTAGCAAGAACACATCGTCGGTAGTGATAAAAAGGTTTGTGTCGCTTTGTATATTATTGAAACTTTCCTCAAAATCATTCAACTTTGACGTGAATTTTGAGTGGCGGGAAAAACATTTGCCAGCAGACGTGCGTGTTTTGCATGGGTGTAGTCGGTAGTACGTGTGCATGTGTAGAGCATAAAGGGATACATTGTATTGTAATGTAGATGGTGTAAAATTTAAAGGAGCACGGTATTGGATCTGGCTGCCGACGTAGAAGGAGCCACCTAGCGGCAGTAAGACGAACTATAAAAATGCATTACAAAATGTATGTAGGCCCCTAGTAATCGGGTGACCAATTCGTCGACAACATAGTTAGTCCCTGGCCTGGGTTGGAGAGTGGGGAACGACTTTACAATCCCTGGTCAGTCCCCAAAAAAAGATCATCGATTGACGGAATAAGCCACATTGAACAATAGGATTTCCATTGTGTGCCATGGAGTACGTCACTTCCGACCAGGGATTCTAATGTTCAGCCGGAGAGTGGCACTGTGGCGCTGGCTATCGAGATAAAGTGGCAATACCGTGGTCGTTTAAAGTAATAAAACACGGATATTTTTTCACATCACTGTGTTGAGAATTTACTGATTTCATTGGCGATTTGGGTAAACATTGTATACCTTTATAAATACCCGTGTGTGGAACTTGGCCCACCACTCATGCATTAGTTGAACAACTTTTTTCATATGATGGTATGACACTCAGTTTGACAATGGCAGGCCTTGTAATCTCGCCTGTTGACTGATAGGATCTTCGTGCAAAACTTGGCATATGCCTGGTGGGCAAAGCGGCTTTCACTTCATGAAGTAGGCCTACATTGAATATTCTACAAAGCCGTAAAACAGGCCTAGGCCTACTTGTGTTCAAAGAACAGAATATAGGTCTATGTTTTGTATAATTCTCGCCTGTGGCGTAATGAATTACCACAGCACAAATCTGGATATTGGTTGGTAGACACAAACATTTAGTTTGAACCATTATAAGTGGGCTATGCATGTGTTCAAGCGATGTGTCGGATACCAACCCGTTCCTACAGGTTGCATCATTGAATATTTTGTGGCACCAGCACTTCTGTTGTTTGCACCGTCCCCAACTCATCTGCCCCAAAATCCAGGAGACAGCATCTCCTGTCACATTTTCTCATATCCTAAGGTAGGCCTATTGATTAAAAAATAGGGGCAGATTGAGTTAAAAGACATAGGAGTAACAAAAATAACATTATTTGAATTGAATCATGGCCGTCAAAGTGGCAAACATCAGTCAACTTTCCTATACTTTTAAATAATTCCTTCATTTAAAAAAAGATGTACCAGCCTACACCTGTGCCATCTCAATGAATGCAGCTCAACTAACTTTGTCAGTATAATTTCATTACAGGAAACATGGCCAACGTTGTTGGCTTTGATGACACAGCCGTCCATGCGGCTGATGGGAAGCCAGCAATTCTTGGGGCAGCGAGTGGTATTCTCGAGCTCTCTGCCCTTCTCCCAGCACCTGGACTTCGCAGAGCAGAAAGTTCAGAGACCCTTAACATCTCGCTTCATCAGGTAAGCAGACAAATGAAATGTTGGATCAGACTCTAAAAAATGCCCTGTGATATTCAGTCCCGACCTGGCTTTGCCATTTTGTCCCCTTCTGGATGACAAATACCTGTAAAGTTGTCTCCGCAATTTCACAAATATATGACCCCAAGCGCTTACTTCTGGATGGGTTGCCCCATTACAAAGTCAAATTTGATGGCCTCTGTAGCCTCTGTCTGTCCATACAGCACTGCTTGAAATGTATGTGTCCAACCTATGAATAACTGGAGTTAAGTCAAAATTAATAGCAAATTTGATGGCATATACCCTCAGTCTCAGGTTCAAATCCTCATGCTTAATTCAGTAAATTACATTTTGTATTGTATGCCTTCTTGATTTCCTCAACAGTGTGCTCGAGATGGCAATGTGGATAACATGCGTCGTATCCTCGACCAGATGTCGCCGACTCAACTGAAGCGACGGATTAACCAACATGACGAGGATCAACTGAGTCCCTTGCACTACGCTGCACGATATAATCATTTCAACATTGTGAAGTTACTTGTTGAGAGAGGAGCGAGTAAGTACCGGTACAGTGAAATCATGGAGTTGGACCTGTCAATGGCAGAGTACTGTCAGACTCCGTTAGTGGCAGTATCAGCCAAGTTGAAACCAGTTTTACTGTTCCTTGAGCAAAAAACTTAACTGCACTTTCTTATCTCGGCCTAGGAGGAGCATAAATGTGTATCAGACTGTGTATCAAATGTGTGTCAAATGAGCAGTTCCTTAATTATTTCCCCAAGAAGGTTCAATTCAAGGATAATTTGGGGGGGGGGGATTGCTCTGATAGCTGTTTTGTTCAAAATTGGGATGGTATCATGGCAACATGGGTAAGGAATACCGGTATGTGGAAGTTTTTTTGACTACCAGACATTGTTGGTGTGAAATTCGTCACTGTCTTTTCCAGATGCTAACAACAAGGGTGAAGACAGTGCCATGCCACTTCATTATGCAGCCCGGTATCGCCGTCAGAGGGTGGTCAGGTCTCGTTCACTTGAGCCAGAAATGGCCGATATCAAGGTAAGTTTCAAATCCTACGTGCTCTGTAGTTGTAGCAGTTGCATAATAAGTCTAGTTAGATCAGTATAACTACGACTACAAATTTGGAGTGCTTGTGTTTTAAATCCACCGTAGTGATATTAACTACAACGCATGCTGCCGTCCCAAAACTACCTGTCATCTGGTGGTCACCATTTGCCAGGTTGATACTCTGTTGTTTTATGGCCATTACCTATGCAAACAGTAGACTATCTATCTTATCCCAAGTAGTATTCAACTAATTGTGACTAATTGGTAAATTTCATAGCCAGGCAAAATCCCATTATCTAAATCTATGGGACTTCCTGAAGTGAGTCTGAGAGTTGATATTTTCATAAAAATTTTCATTTTCACATCGAAGTGACATGTCCTGCCAGTGCATTTTTGTCATACATGTCAAACTTACATATTAATACACTAATAGTGTGTGACCTCCTATTTAGGCATGCAAGCAATACAGAACTATTGAACCAAAACTTTCTATACAATGAATAATGGGGTGGGATTTATATGTACCGGTAGATCACAAACAGACAGAAAAGTCTTTCAAAAGCATTCAGATCAACCAAATTACAATCTGTACGTCCTCACCTATTTTTATAGGCTACATGTACATGTATAAATCCATAGACCGTACATGTTGGACTATAACTTGACATCATAAATAGCCATGCATGTGTCAGGTTCTTTTAAAAGTGAACATTTGTAGACCTGAAGTTGGTTTTTTACTTGAATCAAAAGGGTTTGGCATAGTTAAATCATTAATTCCAATGGTATTATTGATAAAGACTTGAAAATGTTGTCTCAAGTTATATTTCGTGTAGCCCCTACGTGCAGTTTTAACACTTGCGTACCTGTACGATATGGACACAATGAACAGAATGTAGGCCAATCCTTGAAAGGATAAAGGAGAATTCTGAAGAATTTTATCTATTCTCCTTGTATTATAAGTCATGGTAGTTGATAGAGATTTTGTGCTGCCCTAGTTCTTCTAACAAATTATACCTGGTAGTGTCTTCATTCCCCAAAATTGCCCAGAAACACTGTTCTTGTGTTACCCAAACAAGGTTTGCCTGAATTACATGTATTTGACAGCTTGATGGTTGTTCAGATCATGTGTAGCGGTCCGTCCAACCTGATACATGTTTATGCCTGTTTTTAGCAAAAAGACGGCAGTATTGACAAAACAGATGAGAGTGTAGTAAATGCTCTGGCTATTTCTCGATATAATGCTCTGTTTGCAGTAAGTTACCTTAGTGGTGTGGCAGTTGTAGTTGTCCCTTCAGCTTTTGTCCGTGTGCGTGTATTCACAGTTTGGATATTGCCACTGTTTCACTTTCCCTGTTTTTCAATTCAGGGGCATTGGTACACTAGTCCCCAGTGGCCTCGAGCTTAATATACGCTCTCAACCACTGGCACAGATGGGGCCAAATCATGTTAAATTCTGAACACTAGATGGCGCAAAATGTCATCAACTAATCAGCGACCAGTTATTTCACGCAACTAGGGGAAAACATGAAACATTTTCTTATTGGCCGCTTTGGTCACGTGACAAGTATCGTGGCATAGATGTATATTCCGGACTTTTCGTGTTATTTTGCACCACTGGAATACATTCACTGCGAAATGAAATGTTAACACACTCAACGTCACATACGACCCGATGTGGGACAATACAGCGGTGTAAAGTACTTCGCCTTCAGCATTCTTGGATTGCCGTGATTGCGTCCATAGAAACAACACCGCCTGAGCTTGTTTGAAAGCTGATCGGTCATTGGCTGGTTGATCAAGCGTGTTCGTCAACAACTGGTAGTGACATCTAGTGTTCAGAAACGGACTTTGGCACCAAGTTTTCCAGTGGTTGAGGGTGACAGCTTCGAGCGGAGGCCGATACCACTGAATTATTGAGTGTAGGGCATTGGTGCCAGGGTGTTGTGTTGTGTTGTATTAATTATCATCTACTTTACAGGGACATGATAATGAGGTAATGAATTTGTCCATATCCTACAATGGGGATTGATTTTAATTGGTGACAACATGTAACTTAACGATCTTTATATGGCTTGGGTACTTATTCTGGTTATCATATAATTGGCGAGGGGTCCTAGGGCAGATGGTGTCAAATAGCTCATGTTATGATTCTTTATTAGTTTTTCCATATCATATGACATGGATTGCAAACAATGCATATGACATGGATTGGGTTGGCGATTACATCTTTCCGGCTAAAAAACTATCTAGGAGTTGGCTGTGCTCTGATTGCCAGGACTATGGTGTTCATCGAAGACATTAGCTGTGGTTACAATACATAAATCTCTGTGCTTTCCCCGGGGATTTTGCGGTTACACCTGTAAATCGCCGGGTCTAAATAGACCCGTGTCTGAAATCCCCGTGCTTATTAGCCCCAGCTATCTCGAAGGGGCAACGCCAGGGCTATTTTAAGCACGGAGATTCTATGTAGTGTAACCACAAAATCCCCGTGTCTATTTCTAGTTCCACGCACCCCGACAGACGGCGATGCAAATTGATGAGTGAAGCGCATGCGTATAGGCTATTTCACGCCTCCAGCAGCCACTTAATTATGCAGAGTTGCCTACATGCAGTGCCCCTATCGCCGGGATACGGAACTTATTACCAATCGCACTTTTAGTAGTGTAACCGCTCGCCGTGTCAACGCCGTGTTTTTTCTGGTTCGGAAAAACCCCGTGTCTGAAAAACCCCGGGGATTTTGGATAGGTGTAACCACGGCTAATGACATTTTCCACTCTCATTTCCAAACATTGGTGTATTGCCTGTTAGCTCTTAACAAATCAATGACATCACAGTTTAGTACGTGTACCTGATATAAATTGACTTTTTTGTAATAATTTCTTTGGATATCAGGTATTATTGATTGGGTTTATCAAATGACATATTAAACATGTTTTGATCTCACAAATCTGATGTGTGCCCGCTACATGTACATGTAAACATTCAGTCCAATCCTACCTGATGTACATGTAGCCTACGTCACCATCATGCATGCATACTGTTCTACTGCAAAGCACAAGGCTTTTAACTCTGTATGTCCTCAATATATTACATGTACATAAGTCACATTGCAGGTTTACATTTTTTGAAGCATGGTGGTCATTCAGATTTGCTTGAGAGAAGCACTTCACGTAACAAAATCGTCCCAAAGCTTCCTGACCTTGATGGCGAAAAAGAAGGAGCTGATCTGATATGATGGTTTGGTCAGTACATGTACATGTATTTTCAACAAGATTACATTTTGAACATGGAATCAAATAGCAGTGATGAACAACTACATATGACCAGCAAAGCTGGTCTGTTCTGTTTTATGAGATGAGGGTTTTGTGAGCGATTTGGAACACTTCATCTTTTTTGCCATCAACTGAAGCTTTGAGATGACTCCTAACCTCACATTGTTCGTATTGTCAAAAGAGTGTCCTAAAAATGGGTATTCAGTCACTTGTTGTATTCAACTTTTCCCCTTCAGAAGCATGCCTCAAAAGATAGCGGTATAGATCACGAAGCTAAGAACGTAATTACACAACTGTAACATGTATTCAATCACGCATTGCATGTACAAAGTGAATGGCATTAGCAGTATACATGGCTTATCATCTGGGTGTGACTTCTGTGGATGAGACAATTTTTCCCTTTAGGATGGCTGAATTAGGCCTTTAATACATGTACACTTAAAGAAACGTGGACAACCTGCAGACCAAGTGAATGTGCTTTGAGAATGTCATGAATGCTCAGATGATGCATATGTCACTGTCCATGCCTTTGCCGTCAAAACACAGTAGCAACGAGCCAGGAGTGAGCACTACTGTTTTCTGTTGTGCCTGAGGTTGGTACGCAATCTTTGTAAAATTCATGACAACTTTTAGTGGTCTGAGGGCAAACATCGCTGTCTCCAAATTGAATGATACTGGTGCCAACCTCCTTGCCAACAGTTCACTCAGTGAGCTCCAGGCTTACTTATGTGGCTATGTTAGTACTTCCTTGCTGACCAGTATGTAGAATGGACAATGCTTTGTTTTGAATCACCATGGCGATCAAGGCATTTTCGTTGGCAAGGAAGTATGAATATGGCCCTTTAAGTGTCTCCACCCGCTTTAATAGTTCACCACGCTTGCTTAATCCTCCACGTGCATCTCAAGATCAATGGTCTCCTCCCTTATTCAAAATAGGAGATTTTAGTCCACCTGCCGTGAGAAAAAATAAGTTCCTCATTTCTGGGATGTCAAGATGACACTTGACCAGTTAGGAACCAACCTTTACCATAAACATTTCATGCTATATCGCTTGCCTTTTCAGCAAGCTCAAGCAGCTTTATGTCCTACATACCTTTGGATTTCAGGAGATAGGCCCTTTCAAAGAAGCAATCAACTTTGATGAATATCTGCTCTGTAGAATAGATGATGTATATGTAGTAGAAAGTGTTATTTTGCATTCATTGAGATCGTTTTGATTATCAAACTCAGATGGATCCACATGGAAGGATTTTTTACAATTCTGTCCAAATACATGGCATGAGACCATGACAGTATCGATTCACTTTCCCAAATTTATTCCGTCTCCATGGAACTCTCTGACATGTCTGACAGGACAATTACGCCGTCTGTGCTGGCACTGTCGTTCTCTTGATGAATTGAGTTCTACTGTATTGCGATACAGAGGGAAGTCTACATTTAAACACTGCTGTAGTTGTCTTGAGCATTTTGCGTTCCATTCTTGTGCACCTTATGCCTTATAAACAGAACACTTGAATGTAGAAAACTTTTATATTCAAGAACTGTGTTTTGAATAATGTCCTACTCCAAAAATTCATAACGCTCACCTACTTGTGCATTTGTAGGACACTATACCATTTGTTTACATCATTCTTTGTCATCTCTCCACCGAACATGTTGACAAGCCAAAACTACTTCAAAATGTGCTTCAAAAGTACTCCATTATATTCCTTTAGTCAGATACAGTTCTCATTTACCAGTACATACTTAGCGTTTACCTGGAAATTTATTGATTGTGATATCTTTTCTACACCTGTAGGCTATGCACTGTGGGTGTGTCTCTTTCTGTCATTCGTCATCTTCTATTCAAACATTCAAGCCAATGATGTTGATGTTGGTTTGTCCAAAAAGCATCATACTGCCTCCAAGATTCTTTACTTCTTTGTTGTCACTGCCTGCATCTCCAAGTGATGATGTAGCCAATATGGCCAAGTTGGCAAACATCTGGGCTTACATTCCATGGAAAGCCCAACAATTCAGATGGCATGGCAACATATCAGAAGTTTTCTGGTGCAGTGTATCCCAGAAAGCTTGCCCCATCCTCAAGAAGACCATCTTTGAGATAAGTGTAGACTCTTTGAAAAGCAATAGTGAAAGCTTTTTGCAGCACACGAAAGGCAACAAAATAGCCATTTCTTAAAAAGTCCTAGCCAGCAATCTGCAACGTCTCGGCAATGTTATTCACGTCAGTTTCTTTCTGCTAGTGAAGTTACCTGACCATTTTTTGAGGCAATTCAAGAAAGATTTTCCTCTGTGTGAAATAACATAGTGATTTACCATGGCAGTGGTTCAGACATCTGAATGTGTTTTTGCCAGATGCTTATCAGATACTGTGAATATATCCAGTTTTGTTGGTAGTCGAGAGCTCTCTTCCTTGGATTTTGCTCAGTTGGCTTGATATGAGCCTGAATTTGCCCATCATAAAGCAGTTGCGTGTAGAGCTGAAATCTTGATCAGCCACAATCCAAATATCTGAAGAGGTATTTCAGTGGAACCTCTCTTAATGGGCATCCTTGCCAGGAGGATACCTCTCTTACAGACAGCAAAGTTCAGTTCTGAATTGATGATTTTGACCTCAGTCTGTAATCAGGACGCCTCTCAAATATGTCCAGAACATGTAAATTGCGCAGGTGTCATTTTCAGAGAGGTAACTGAGGAAGTGGCAAGCATTGGCAAAATTTGTTTTACCTTCAGCATTTTCCTTCATTCAACCTTGCAAGAAGATTTATCGCCAATGGCTGCATGTACTTGTTACTACATGTACTACATGTATGGCCAGGTAAACCTCGATAGAGAATCAACTTTCCAAAGAGTTGGTCCAGTCTTGTTTACAATAATTAAAGTATCAAACATTCCTCTTCAAAGAAATATCAATAATGGATTGTTTTTGACATTTAATTGAAGCTACAGTACTTACTCCTGCACTCTTCGATTAGCAGTACTAATACATGCATTTTCGCCATGGTTGCTATCGCTAACTCGTCATATATTGCTAATATGACCAAAATGATTACTGTTTATCCTTCACTCTGACACGATATCAATATACAGTCCTTGGTGATTTGTGTTTCACTCTATCATTACATTACTTGTATCCCAATGTGGTTTGTGGTTGTGGTTGGTTCTAAGTTGGTAATTAAATGGGCTTGTAAAAAAAGTGACTGCAGTTTCTCTATGTTGTGGTGGGATGAGCAGTGGTGTAGTGATATAGACTAGACTCTGAATCAGGAGGTTGTGGTTCAGATCTCAGCCACGGCAGCCAGTTATTCTGCTTTCTTGAGCAACATAAACCCCTGCTTGCTTCTCTCAATCCAGGATTATAAATGAGTTCCAAATACCGTAGGTTGATATCATATCGCTGCTCTCCATCCACCTGAATGATGTTCAAATAACTACAGTACTTGCTCGTTTGTGTTGTATTTTACAAACAGACCTTGGTTCTTGCAGCAATTTATTGTGTGTTTCATCAGCAGCGGGTTTAGCTGCTCACTGAGCTACCAGTTTCATCAAGCCACACCCAACCATTATCTGGGAAGCATGCAATCACCGTGGTCATTGACATTGTCCTCTCCATTAGTAAAGACAAACATATGCCGGTATTTTGAATATACTGCACTGTGTGGGTTCTGTGTCTGTGAAACTCTTCATTGTGTCCTTTGACATTGCACTTAGGTTATACGGCTCGTATTAAAGTTAAAGAACGTATTAAAACGTATTTTGGAACGTTCGCCGAAAACACGTTCCCTATTGTTATGTCCAATACCGTACATCTCTGTCCAACCTGACTTGGTCACACAGTAACTCCCCACACAGCTATGGTTGGGCATCCAGGCAGGTTTATGCCCAGCGATTTGCCAAACCCTATTTGTCCCCCGGAGCCCTCGGAGGGGGACTTGAAAATACCGGCCGTCCGTGCGCCTATGCCGCTCGCCGCTCGCCACTCGCCGCTCGCCGCTCGCCGCTACTAGTCCCTTCCGCTCTATAACTTAAGAACGAGTGAAGATTTTGGATTCATATTTGGTGGAGGGATGTATCACGGGCCAAAGGTGTGTCGCGTGAAAGAATCGGCCAAATCCGATTCTCCACTTTGCCACCAGGGGGCCGAAAGCCAAAACACAAAAACTGTGATCACGCCTTTAATACTGAATGGAATTTCACGAAATTTTTGTGGTAGGCTCATCTAGCAAGGGTACATAACATATCATACGGGTTTTCAATTTAATTCATTTTTCAGCCCTCTAGGGGGCGCTTTCTAAAAACCACATAAGTTCCCTTCCGCTCTGTAAGTTCTGAACGACTGAAAATTTTGGGTTGATATTTGATGGGGGGATGTACCATGGGCCAACGGTGTGTCGCGTGAAAGAATCGGCCAAATCTGATTCTCCACTTGGCCACCAGGGGGCCAAAAGCCAAAACACAAAAACTGCAATTACGCCTTTAATACTGAACGGAATTTCACAAAATTTTTATGGTAGGCTCATCTAGCAAGGGTACATAATATACTCTGCGGGTTTTCAATTACATTCATTTTTCAGCCCTGTAGGGGGCGCTTGTAAAAACCACATAAGTTCCCTTCCGCTCTGTAACTTTGGAACGACTGAAAATTTTGGGTTGATATTTGGTGGAGGGATGTGTCATGGGCCAACGGTGTGTCGCGTCATAGAATCGACCAAATCTGATTTTCCACTTTGCCACCAGGGGGCCAAAAAGCCGAATCACATAAACTGTGATTGTGCCATTAATACTGAATGGAATCTTCAAAATACATGCCCGTCGGACTTGCACCCGGGGCGACGGGGGACGTTCAATGCTGTGCTTGTCTTGTGAATATTCACATCGCAACCTTTGCAGAATGGGCCAAATATCTCACAAAAGCTACTCTTTGATCACTGAATGATCGCTGAACATTGGTCTATTCTGTAGTGAGATGGCCGTGAGAGTGTTGATAAACAGCCAGCACTAGGTATTTGACCTGGAGTTATTGTTGTGATCTAGTAAATAATGAATCTGTCATCATCAATAACAAGCTGCCATCATTGATTTTCTGACATGGGGATAGTCTATATGAGATTATCACCAACAGTGAAGCTTCAGCGATCATTCTAAATTGAAATTTAGGTTGTCAAAGTCGTGCAGTGGAAGCATCAGCTTCTATCATCTAGGTTCTGGGTTCGATCCCTGTCAGACGTATTCTTAAGTGTTCTGCCCAAGGACACATTCGATTCCCAGAATTGGTAATTGCATTGTGTTGTGCGTACATTTATTTTGTTGGGATATACATGTATGTATACTGCAGCAAAACATAATTGTGGCTGGAATATGAGATGGGTATGGTATGTGATCTAATGTTTTGTCTCATGGGATCACATACTCTGATGTACATGTAGACTGTGTGCATATGAATAAAACATCAGTGACTGATATCTTTTGAATTACATGCACAGCTTCCACGTCAGTAGTGAGCCACTGCAGTACGAAATCAGTCCCACTGGCCATCAAGCCATTCTATAGTTTTTCTGCTGTTCTTGTGCTGAGTAACCCTTGTAATCTACCCCTAGGACAAAATAACTAGCTTCCACATCACATTAGGGCAAGCGATGGCATCTTGATCTTCAGGAGTAGCCTCAAAACCGACGGGGACTTGACGCATACGGGGTATTATGTTGTCAATGAATATTGATGGATATACACGTAGCACCCCCACGAACAATGCCCCGGCCCTAGTAACATTACAGAGAAACTCTAGGGGGTGCTATACTAGTATCCATCAATATTCACTGACAACATCATACCCTGTACGCGTCAAGTCCCTGTGTCAAAACCAACCCTTTCATCACTATACATGTACATAGCATCTTTGATCACTAAAGGCACAACAACACTTTCATTTCATTTCATTTTATTTCAAATGACATTTTGTGCAGAAATTATGTTGTACATGTAGTCACAATGCTTTCTCACCGTTGCACCCATTTTCATTTCATCAAAAATTTAACAATCGGAGTGCCTTTAAATTTTTGATTTCATCATGGACTATCATGGTATCTGTTGTAGAACGTATCAGTGTTCATCAAAACATTCCCAGGTGGGGCAGGTGAAAAAGTCAAATTTTCTACATGTAGAAAAAGTGCAAGCACGATCTTTGTTGCATTCTGAAAGGTAATTTGTCCTTGACTGTCACCCTTGCTTGACTAACATTGGCATAAAGAACGTAAAGACAAACATCAAGAACTGTGTCTCATTTGAGTCCTTTTACTTTTCCTACATTGTAAGCTGACTTTCGTAGTGTTAGTCAACAATTGGGTTAATACCAATTGCATATTCTCTGGGCCATTTTGTGATGTGCTATTTGTGGAATAATTTGGTACCTAATTGTTGTCAATTGTTGTATGTATGATATATGCTTCAATTCAAACTGACTAGTAAACATCAGGCAGCAAACCTATATCATGTATATTATATGTTTCCAGCACCCTAGCCTATTCAGCCAAATGACCTTCACCTCTGTGCCTCTTTCCCTGCCAGTCCGTTCCTGATGCTCCTTTAAACTTGTATCAATACTGATGCATTATGATATAATAACTTAGTACTCAGCCAGAGAATTCTACTGGAGAATTTGAACACTATTGAGAGACTGATTGCGGATTCTTTTCACAAAATAAGTACCGGTACCGGTAACAAGTCAGATTTTTGTTAGGTGCTCAACCTACTGCTTCATCTCTCAAGTCTGATTGCTGGATTCCAATCCAAGTCTTCTTGTCTCTCCATCTGTTGATAGCCTGTACTGTTTTATCAGCAACTCAAACTTGACATGTTGGTCTTGTCTCATGCAATGTAACTGTTGTTCTGTGTCCAGTTCGGTGTATGATTTTTCACCACCGTTGGCCAACAAGTATGATTAAGGATATCTGAAAAACGAAAAGATATTTACTTCCGTGATTTCCTCATTTTCAGCTGGTCGCCAACAACAATGCTGATGACGAAAATGAGAAGGCAACAATTGAAACACAGACGGACATCACGACCACAGAGATGCATCAGCCTGCTGCCGCTGATGATCAGAGTATCGTTAAATTCCTCGTCCAGAGAGGTGCTAAACTCAATGCCGAGGATGATTATGGTCTCACCGCCCTTCACTATGCCGCCATGAGAGGGAATGAGGTGGCAGGGAAGGACCTCCTCTCCTTTAATGACTGCATGATTGAGGTAAAGTCTTGTCAACTCCTCTATCTCGGTGATTAAGGATGCCCTGACACTATGTCAGGTGATTCCTCCACCTCGATTCGGTGTCTTCAACGACGCCCTAACTCTGACTCAGCAAATCAAGGGGCCGTATTCAAAAAGGGTGATCAACGCGCGATTAAGACTTAGACACGTGTAACTTCACTAAATGCACACACTTCCACCATGCATTTGCGAAGTTACACGCGTCTCTAAGTCTTAAACACCCGTTTTGAATACGGCCCAAGATGTCTTGACCCTGTACTACATGAGTCTAAGTCTCCTCTCTTTCTGCCATTTGGAATTTTCTGCAGGAAAACATTTGATTGCATCATAGTATGTGTGATGGTATGGAAAAATGATGAACAGAAAACCTCCCTGACGCATTTCACCCATCACGAGCAAAACCATCCATAATTACCCCAAAGAGAATACATTTCTTCCTTTATTACTTGCGTTTTCCGATGACTACTACATTTGTGGCATCACACAAGATATGAGGCAGAATGCCAGCTGTCAGTTGTGAAGTTTGTTGTTCCTTGCTTTAATTTCCTGCATTCTTCTGCTATAGGCCACTGACAAACAGCAAATGACAGCACTTCACCTCGCTGCCTGCCACAACCAGGTCGAAGTCGCCCAACTCCTGATTGATGCTGGGTGTCACCTCCGGTGCCTTGATGAGGAATCAAGTACACCGCTTCATTTAGCCTGTAGTGAGGGGAATGAGCAGATTGTCCGCATGTTGTTTGAAGCTGGTGAAAAGTTGGATGGCTGGGTAACCATCTCTCAGGTTAGTACTGTTAATCATAGAGAAGAAACCCGACACTGAAGATAAGGGAAAGAAACTGACTGAAAATAAAGGGAATGAACAAGATGTGAAATGACTGTGGTGTTTTTTACAGATGGTGACTGATCAGGACTGTGATGGCAGCACCGCCCTTCATTGTGCAGTGGAGAACAGTCATTTTGAGGTCACGAAGATGTGCATTGAGAAAGGTGGGTATCTAATCACTAGAAAATTGCATAATGCGTTCTTCGGAGACCAACAGTACAGGTCACAATTGACATCCCTACAGCTTCGTGTAACTTACGGCTTTGGTTTCGCGTAACTCGCCAAAATAGCGTAACTCGCCTCGTAAATCACTGCGTAGCTAGCAAAATTCCGCAACTCACCGCGTAACTCACCTCATAAGTTACGCATAACATAGCTCGTGAGTTGTTGCTACGAGTGACTTACGCGTAACTTACGCGAATTTAGGCATGTCAATTGTGACCTGTACTGTAGCCCATTATGAAACTAGGCACTACGGGTCGTATTCATAAAGCGGTTCTATCATTAGAACCGTCTTAGGCCGGTTCCACGTAGAGTGGTTGGCGATTACTTGGAACTGGCCTAAGACGGTTCTAAAGATAGAACCGCTTTATGAATATGACCCCACATGTCTTATTGTCTCATGACTGGGACTGGGATAAATTGCTGTACCGCAAGTCCAAAACTATTTACCTCAAGGAATAAGTCCGACATCTCTTGTACATGCTTTTGTCCTCCTTCCTTGCAGGTGCTGATGTAAACACTCATCGTACAGGCTGGAACACAGGTCTTCATCTCGCGGCTGTGTCGGGGGACATACGGATCGTTCGACTCCTTCTGGATCACAATGCCAGGATTGATGTCCTCAATGACCAGCAGGCAACACCACTGCACAGGGCAGCTGCTTACGACCATCCTGAAGTTTGCCAGTTTTTGATTGACAGGTAAGTGACCATAACTCCATCTTGGATGTGGTTTCCATGACTACCAGACTGGGTCACTGTTCTCTCTCTCAAAACATGTCTTACAACTCAGTCAAAAAAGTGTGGTTTTTGTCCTGGCCTAGGGGTTGTGTGTTCGGTACATTAACTTGTCTTTTGACAGTTATTCCTAACTTGGATTATCTCCTGTACCACATCTCTCACACTTTACATCTTACAGGGGTGCCAAGCTTGAGAGAAGGGATAAGGACAACTTCACCCCTCTTCTCCTGGCCTCCAGTGAGGGTCATGCCAACACCATCAAAGCTTTACTTCAGCGCAAGGCTGATATCGAAGCCGTCGACAAGAATGATAAGACCCCCATCTACTGGGCAGCAGAGGAGGATAACTTCTCGGCATTGGAGGTGAGTGATACTATTTTTCAGGGGTACTCTGTCAGACTGAGAGCAACTTCACTGATCTTGCCTGAGCCAGAAAGGAAGACTCCACCCTGGATGAATCGTTGATCCACACTGACCCTGTGCAAGGCTCGGTTTGTGTAGCAGGGTATAAAAAGCTGTTAATGGTGAGGTTAATTTCAAAATGGGGGTTGAGGCTGAGAATTTTGTTAACGCTCTTTTCAGGTCCTCCTTACTCACCCCAAAACTGAAGAGGTGGGTCTGATTGACAAAGGTGATCGTTATGACAATACACCGCTACACGTCGCTTCTCAGAAGGGATACGTGCAAGTTGTGAAGGTAGGTGACGATAGTCTGGCAACGATGTGGGTAACACGTGAAATAATATAGGTCAAGTCCGGGGTCAAGTGTAGAATTTGCTAAATGCTATAAGGAGGCATCGCTGGCTGATTCAAGGATAGTAAGCTCAGAGATGCCAACCATTACGTTTTTGCCGTAATTTCTACGTTTTTTGTCGATTTTCTAGCAATTCCGGCCGTAATCCGAAACATTACGGCAAAAAGAAAATTTTTAATCCAAAAAAGTTTTTTTACTTGACTTTAAAAACGCTTGGCATGACGATGTGTGGAGATTGTTTATGTGGCGCATGAGAGACGTCTACCACCCTTTTGAGAAACTAAAGTGCACAGATCGCTGGATTTTGTGCACTGCGCATCGTCTGGTTCATGAATGTGGAATGGCGGCACCCATAAAAGCGCATGTGAAGCGCGATTTCGCTGGGAAATGTGGGGATATCTGCTGATTTTCTGATCGATTTCGGGCTTTGTTACATAGTCATCATGTCAGCTGGACCGCCTGTCAAAAGGATGAAGGCTGTGCAGAGGTATCGGCGGAAATAGGCCTACTCGGAAAAATACCCCGTTTTGGAGCAATGAATGAAAGAAGGGCGATTTTCATGTCCTTTGCACCGTGACCGGCGTGTGTAACATTGACTACATCCACTGATTACTTGAAGCCTTCCTCAAATTACTTGAAATTGGGCTTTTTGGGGTGAAATATTACTGGAAGGGTCAATTTGAGGTTGGCATCTCTGTAAGCTGGAGTAGCTATGCAAATGTGTGTACGTCACAAAGGAGCACAGTTGCCTGAACCTGTCGGACCTGAGACATGAATTTTCACTTGTTAATCGGTGACTTGCGATTGTCATTTTCAGAGTCTGCTTGAACATGGCGCTGATCTTGATGCCAAGAATGAAGAGGAGCAGACACCCCTTCATCTTGCCTGTAAACATGGTCGAACCAAGTAAGTTCATATCTCTAGCTGCCGCCGAGACTCATGCCTTTTAAGGCTTTCAAAGGAATCCTAACGGTGCTTGCATGACGTGACGTAGTACGTAAGGAGGTGCTATTACCAAACTAAGGAATGGTTCTGTGTACGTATTAATCAAATAATCACTGTTTACCGTTCTTTTTTCCAGCGTTGTGCGTGAACTTGTCAAGGTCAATAAAATGGTTGTCAACGATGAAGACGAGGACTCCAACACGCCTCTCCATCTCGCTGCCCTTGCCGGCCACACCAAGGTCACATTGACCCTGATCGAAGCTAGTGCAGATATTGAAGCAAGGTGAATATTAATGTGCCTTCCCAGTTATTCCTTAATAAATAGTGATGATATAGAACGCTGAAATTTCAATGTGTTTATTGTTAGAATCTGTGATGTCTTGTATTCCAACTCAACTTACAGAAACTGTAACTTGTGGACTCCACTCGATTGCGCTGCTGCGAAGGGTTGGGTAAAGACATGCCGGGTGCTACTAGAGAACGACTGTCCAGTGGATCCCATGGACAAATCTAAGGTATGTAACCTACCCAGTGTTTTCTCTGGGATTTAGTTGAAACGTGACGGCCGCCTGACGCGCGGCAGCCGAGGCGCATAGCGCCGAGCGGGGGGTGTGCGAGGGGGGTATCCCCCCTCGCGTAGAAAATTTTTGATTCTAGAACAATGCAAGACGCCATTTCCGTGCCCGAAAACGCGACGCAGTACTAACTTCCTTGACGGACCGAAGCGCGCGCAATGAGCCGAGCGCCATCTATGAAATCTCGTTGGCAAGTTTATGAACTAGACAATGCTAGACGGGTGGTAAAGGTAGTATAATTGGACCGATCCATTATCGTTGTTGAAAGGGGTGTGTAACAACCATCTTCCTCTGTTGCGTCCGTATGAAAACAAGCGTTGGGAGTGCTCAGAATGCGTGTCGGCCGATTTTTTTTGCGTGACGGTGGATATTTTAAGCGTGGCGGTTCCACTACGTAGATTTTTTAACGTGGCGCAGGCACAGACGTTTGCATTCTAAACGTGACGGGCCGTCACGTGTTTTTTAATCAGGGAAAACACTGCTACCAATGGGGAGTCTACTGCACAAAGACCACAATGCGGTATGGATGCAGTCGCCAAACTTTATTTACTCAGAGGGAGCCAATACAATTCATGTGCCGTGGATGATATTCATACATTTCATGTGTTTCCTTCTCCAGACCACACCCCTTCATCTCGCCTCCTCCAAAGGTCACTCAGGGGTCGTACGCCTCCTCCTCTCATGGAATGCCAATGTCCGCCAAGTGGACAGCGATGGATACAACTGTCTTGATCTTGCAATCGACAACAACCACAAGTAAGTTACATCAAAATGTGACCCTCCGCCACAAAACCAGTGTAAAGTCGCACGAAAAATGAACCTAAACGTACCGACATGACACCAGGAGATAAAGATAGAAACAGGATCACTCAGATTTCACAATAGACATACAACACTGAAATTGACAAATGTTACCCTCCACCACAAAACCAATCATCAGACACTCTGAGGTTGGCAAGTTCAGACCAATGTATTTGTCAATTTCAATATTGTCTGAGTGTCTGTTGCGAAGTCTCAGCAATTCTATTTCTGTCTTTTTCTCCTGGTGTCATGTCGGTACGTTCAGGCTCATTTTCCATGTGACTTTACACTGGTATTGTTGTGGAGGGTCAGATATTGGCTATCTGAGTGGCGCAGTGGCAGCAGCAGGTTCCGGCTTGAATCCCCATTCAAACCGGTTCTTCTTGCCATAGAGAGGGGACAGTACAGCACAGTACAGTGTATATCCGGGCACTCTTGTTTCCTTGTCTAACCTTGTTAATTTCATACTTCAGGCAAGTGGCATTAACGATTGTCAACTCCGACCGGTGGATGGATGCACTCAGGAATGAAACAACCGACATGAGTACCGGTTGGAGGAACACACCAATGAGGAAACTGATCCGGAAGATGCCGGGTAAGAAATGGGTGGAAAAAAGACGATCGCTGATAATGAGGAGATTAAGGACACTCTGGGACTAGGAGGTGCTGTCCTTAATTGAAAAGTGTCCTGATTACAGAGGTCAAAATGACGGGTAATGACCTTTTTGGGACTGAACTTTGGTGTCCTTTAAACAGATGTAGTTTTTCTGATAAACGGCAGTGTCTTCATTGAACCTGGAATCTGAAATGCAAGTCATTTGAATTACAACTTCCTGAACTAATCCCTGCATTTCTTGTTTCAGATGTTGCGGAGGCTGTCTTCATGAAATGTACAACAGCGAACTACGCCAATCCTGAACATCCGAAGTACAAGATCACATTCAACTATGAATTCTTGGACGATATGTACGCCTCTTGGAATGATGGGATTTCCAGTGATTCGGGCTCAAACTCTGGTACGATTAACTGATTACCATCAAATGGAGTGTTTGATAGATACCCAAGAAGGCATTTTGTGATGCATTGAGCTGACAGTGCGCACAGAAATTTATGCTTGCAAGATTGGAAAATATGTCTGCGAGTTGCGTCTAAGATGAAAAGAAGAGGGAAACCTCTGCAATGGGATTTGACACGGGGACCCTGTCATGCAGTGAATCGGTCCAGTTAGAATCAAACCCATATAACCTCTTGACCGACAGGCACCAGTTTTCCCTGTACCATTTTCTCTTGATTGGCCTGTCTCTTTCCAGGGATTTATGATGAGGAGTTGAAACTGAAGCCATCGGCCAGACCATATACAAAAGATTCTTCCACCATGAAGAAGAATCATTGCCTAATGATTATGGTAAGATGTGATCATGTTCTGCATTGGTTCTGTAGAGAAGCTTCATATCTATTACCGGTATTCAATCTGCATTGAAGTCTGTCCAGTGTTTGTGCCCAAAACATGGTGGACATTTACTTCTGAATGAACTGTAGCTGCACTGAGAAGGGAGTTAGAATGAGTGGTATGATATATGTTGATAGGTGGTCATCTATCAGTAAATAGGGACTTCCAGTAAGGCTCCGTATCGTCGTTCCGTGTCACGTATGATGTATCAAGGTAATGCATTTTCTATCCAAGTTGTACGTCGTACATGATATGGATCGATGATACGGAGCGTTGCCCGAAGTCCCTATAGAGGCTTTGTAAATGACGTCACAAGCCGCAATGCTGGAGGACACATGCTGCAGAGGCGCAGTGAAATGAGCCGTGCATGTCCCAATGATGTTACGTCATATGTGATACGGATCGATGATACGGAGCGTTGCCCGAAGTCCCTATAGAGGCTTTGTAAATGACCTCGCACGCCGCCATGCTGGAGGACACATGCTGCAGAGACGCAGTGAAATGAGCCGTGCATGTCCCAATGATGTTACGTCAAACAATGGCGTGGCACACTTCACGCAAGTCACGTCACGGTTGGCTCACACTCTGCACCCTGTGTCCTCCAGAATGGCCGCCAGGATGACGTCGTTGCAAAGCTTCTATTATTCTTCCAAACTCACACTTATTTCTCTTCCTAGGTGACCTCCAAGAGAGAAGACTTGCTTGCTCATCCCCTTGTCACTGCGTTGCTTCGACATAAATGGAACAGCTACGGCCGCTACTTCTACTATCTCAATCTAGCATTCTACCTGATCTTCCTAGCATTCTTGACTGGTTATATTGTGGAATCGGAAAAATGGGCACCTCATCGCTTTCTAGGGTATGGCAATAAAACTGGGAGACCAGGCATGACTGTGCTCTGTGATGTGCCTGTAAAAACTGATTTTCTCTGTTCTTCAGGCATTGCACCATTGATTTTCAGTCT
>NMRB01000795.1:63531-83188 GCA_002633025.1 Notospermus geniculatus | reverse complement strand
TCCGCAATCAGTCTCTCAATAGAGACAACTCAGAAAACTTCTCCAGCAGAGTACTCTAGGTGAGTACCAAATTATTGATCATAATGCATCAGTATTGATGCAAGTTTAACCCTTTCGCTGCGTCAGCCATTATTACGCAAAAATGCCACGCAGTGCTGCGCCTCAGTTCGTCCGTGGAGGCACCTCCCAACGGCGCCAAAAAAATTCAAAAGTGTCGCCATCTATTGGTTCCTGATCAAACTAATTTTTCCCAAGTACGTATACCATTTGTAAAGCTGCTACGGCCGGTGCGTGACAAGTATCAAAGCTGAGGGGCATGACGTGCACTGCACGTCACCCGCACGGGACTGCGCATGTGCCATGACGTGTATTGCATGTCAAACGCACCGAAAGGGTTAAAGGAGTATCAAAAACAGACTGGCAGGGAAAGAGGCACAGAGGTGAAGGTCATTTGGCTGAATAGGCTAGGGTGCTGGAAACATATAATATACATGATATAGGTTTGCTGCCTGATGTTTACTAGTCGGTTTGAAGCATATATCATACATACAACAATTGACAACAATTACCAAATTATTCAAAAAATAGCACATCACAAAATGGCCCAGAGAATATGCAATAGGAGCAGTCAGCCGCGCATATTGCTAACAGATGGCAGCACAGTCTTAGCGGACCAAATGTACAGGAAATCTATTATGATCGCTGCTCGATCGATAATGACTGGGTCCGCTAGATGCATTGAATTGGGCCATAGTGACACCTAGTGGTCAACTCGCTGACAGCTCCTATTGGTATTAACCCCTTGTTGACTAATAGGAAAGTCAGCTTCAATTAGGAAAAGTAAAAGG
Organism: Notospermus geniculatus; assembly: GCA_002633025.1. Classification (NCBI taxonomy): domain Eukaryota; kingdom Metazoa; phylum Nemertea; class Pilidiophora; order Heteronemertea; family Lineidae; genus Notospermus; species Notospermus geniculatus. The sequence goes on along the minus strand of NMRB01000795.1, from coordinate 82,340 downwards.
ACTCAAATGAGACACAATTCTTGATGTTTGTCTTTATGTTCTTTATGCCAATGTTAGTCAAGCAAGGGTGACAGTCAAGGACAAATTACCTTTCAGAATGCAACAAAGATCGTGCTTGCACTTTTTCTAGATAGCAAAGGGGCTGTTCGTTTTCGTTGCTTGAGGAATCTGAGTCGTGATCCTTGGGAAAACGGGAAAAGTTATGCACTTGCAAATTGCAGGGATTATTTGTTGTTCTGTAGAGAATAATCGCTGCAGTTTGCAGCTTCATAGCTTTCTCCATTTTCTCAAGGATCACAACTCAGATTCCTCAATTGACGAAAACAAACAGCCCCTTTGACTTTTTCACCTGCCCCACCTGGGAATGTTTTGATGAACACTGATACGTTCTACAACAGATACCATGATGAAATCAAAAATTTAAAGGCACTCGGATTGTTAAATTGACTTGAAAATGGGTGCGAGGGTGGGAAAGCACTGTGACTACATGTACAACATTTCTGCACAAAATGCCATTTGAAATAAAAAAATGAAATGAAATGAAAGTGTTTTTAGTGCCTTTAGTGATCAAAGGTTGGTTTTGAGGCTACTCCTGAAGATCAAAATGCCATCGCTGCCACTTAGCCCTAATATGATATGGAAGCTAGTTCTTTTGTCCTAGGGGTAGATTATGAGGGTTACTCAGCACAAGAACAGCAGAAGAACTATAGAATGGCTTGATGGCCAGCGGGACTGATTTCGTACCGCAGTGGCTCACTATACTGACGTGGAAGCTGTGCATGTAATTCAAAAGATATCAGTCACTGATGTTTTATTCATATGCAGACAGTCTACATGTACATCAGAGTATGTGATCCCATGAGACAAACATTAGATCTTACCCATCTCATATTCCAGCCACAATTAATGTTTAGCTGCAGTATACATACATATACCCCAACAAAACATGCAAAATAAATGTAACGCACAACACAAGGCAATTAGGACTACCAATTCTGGGAATCGAATGTGTCCTTGGGCAGAACACTTTTAAGAATAGGTCTGACAGGGATCGAACCCGGAACCTAGATGATAGAAGCTGATGCTTCCACTGCGCCACTTTGACAAGCTAAATTTCATTGAATTTAGAATGATCTCTCACAGGCTTCACTGTTGGTGATAATCTCATATAGACTATCCCCATGTCAGAAAATCAATGATGGCAGCTTGTTATTGATGATGACAGATTCATTATTTACTAGATCACAACAATAGCTCCAGGTCAAATACTCAGTGCTGGCAGTTTATCAACACTCTCACGACCATCTGACTACAGAATAGAGCAATGTTCAGTGATCATTTAGTGATCAAAGAGTAGCTTTTGTGAGATATTTGGCCCATTCTGCAAATCTTGCGATGTGAATATTCACAAGAATGGGGTTTGGCAAATCGCTGGACATAAACCTGCCTGCCCAACCATAGCTGTGTGGGGAGTTACTGACAGAGATGTAGGCCTACATGTATTGGACATAACAATAGGAAGTGTTTTCGGCGAACGTTCCAAAATACAAGCCGTATAACCTAAGTGCATTGTCGAAGGACACAAGGAAGAGTTTCACAGACACAGAACCCACACAGTGCAGTATATTCAAAATACCGGTATATGTTTGTCTTTACTAATGGAGAGGACAATGTCAATGACCACGGTGATTGCATGCTTCCCAGATAATGGTTGGGTGTGGCTTGATGAAACTGGTAGCTCAGTGAGCAGCTAAACCCGCTGCGTGATGAAACACACAATACATTGCTGCAAGAACCAAGGTCTGTTTGTTTAATACAACACAAACGAGCAAGTACTGTAGTTATTTGAACATCATTCAGGTGGATGGAGAGCAGCGATATGATATCAACCTACGGTATTTGGAACTCATTTATAATCCTGGATTGAGAGAAGCAAGCAGGGGTTACATGTTGCTCAAGAAAGCAGAATAACTGACTGCCATGGCTGAGATCTGAACCACAACCTCCTGATTCAGAGTCTAGTCTAATATCACTACACCACTGCTCATCCCAGCACAACATAGAGAAACTGCAGTCGCTTTTTTACCAGCCCATTTAATTACCAACTTAGAACCAACCACAACCACAAACCCCATTGGGATNAATAGACAAGTTGCGAAAATAACCGGAAGTCAAGAGCGGCCATGTTTTCTGACGACCACACTTCTCTTTTTGAATGGCAATTCCATTACAACTCCAGAAAAAGCAAATTTACCGTCGTTCCTTTTGATAGCTAAGTATTCCGAAGCAATTTTCCTAATATCTGAATAATGTTTCACACGTGTCGCAGCAAAGTACACTCCAAATATTCACCATCAAGAAGAAAATCGATAGTTTGAATCACAGATATTCAGCTGCCGCTTACAGTCCGTCAAAGTGTACACTGCAGCCAGCCTCGTTTTCACGCCCTGTTTGGAGGTTTGCTCCTCGCCACTGAGGTACCTCTTGTTCCAGGTGCCGTGTGCACAGTTCACTAACCAAACAGGTACTCTGCACTGGAGTACCCAACACATTGCAGTGCTCTGTTTTGGAGCACCTACCGCCTGGGGTCCTTCATATTCGCGGTTTTGGTCTGCAACTTCACCTGAATTACAAATGGCGACCACTCCACTTCGTCGGCTGATGTAAACATGGATTAAATGTTGATTTTCTTTGAAAGCAGGGATATACAGTACAAATTCTTGATGTAGTAAGTAAAATGGATTGACGTAGAACACGGTTCGTGGGTTTAACAACACTCAACTGTATTGACTGCCTGATAAAAGTGACTTCTTTTCCATGCTAATGGAATCACCATTTAAAAAGTGAAGTGCGGTCGTCAGAGAACATGGCCGCTCTTGACTTCCGGTTATTTTCGCAACTTGTCTATAACGTAGGCGCCTAGGCTACACGCAATGCACACCACACCATGCCATCAGCATCTACATCGTCATGTGTCCGAAATTGGATGTGATGATGATCAAAATCCGATGAATGAATGAATGCCGAGTGATTTCATTCATGATTTCTCGATTTCGGACACATTGAAGAAACCTTGGAGGAATTATACTGATCTAGAAGAGCAAACTTTGCCGACTAAGGATTACAAATAGTACTATTTTATCTTCTTTTACTCTGCCACAGCTATGATATGTAGCTTTTATGAAAATCACGACGCGAGGCGTTTTTTAACCGGCCGCGACCGACACACAAACATGACAAATGTTAGACTGGTCGTAGGCATTTTGAACGCCAACTCGGCATGTGATTGGTCAGCCAAACGTCATCAACGGTCGTGCCATGAGTCATATCTATTTTTAGAGACTCCCCGCAACGTTGAAAGTCTTTATTGCTCATTTGCATACGTGTGTCATGTCAGAAAACAGGCAAACATGGCGGACGCGGCCTGTCGTAGTAGTGGAGGAACGGAGCGATACGACAGGGGACCAGTCTAGACAAATGTGACACCACACGTAGACTAGTTCTCTTCTTTGTCCACAGCGCTGTAGACGTGCTGGTGGCAGAGACGGGCACCAGTCTTCTACAGTCGTTGTCGCCGCCACAAACGTTGAACCAATTCCGTCTCCACCGTAATGATCCGACTTCAAAATAGCCGACTCGCCGAAGGGACCATATCTCGAGCACAGCTGAGAGAGAAGGTTCATTCCCATTTCGCCAAATTGCATTTCGCCAAATTCCCAGTTCGCCAAAAAAAGTTCCATTTCGCCAAATCCCATTTTGCCAAATTCCCATTTCGCCAAATTCCCATTTGGCCAAATTCCCATTTCGCCAAATTCCCGTTTTGCCAAATTCCCGTTTCGCCAAATTTGTTACTCAGGCTATAACCCCTAATCTAATGGACCGATCCAATGCAAAGTACATGTACTTGGGTTTGGGTTTAGGGTAAGGCCCTTGGTTATCAAACTGTTTCACTCAGGATTTGGAAGGGATGGGGCCTATGTCTCCACCTTCAAAAAGGACGGGTGTAATGTGCCACACCCAAGGTTACACAACTCTAGCAGTGTTTGTTCCCCTGACTATATCTGCGCTTATGTCAGTGCAGATAAGGGAGCAAACACTGCCGGACCCGATGGGTGTAACCCCAGGCATATCAGAAGAACAAAAGAAAATTGAAATTAAAAACAATCGTTATCGTTGAAGAATTTACCTAGAAAATAACATCCCTCAATCTTCTTTGGAATGAATACCATTTGCTTAATTTGTTACACTTCTGACCCTGCTTCAAAAATTGTTTTAAAATATTTCGAACGTTTCATTTTGAAAGAACACAGGGGTGTCAAGTAAGTTTTTGGCGAAACGGGAATTTGGCGAAATGGGAATTTGGCCAAATGGGAATTTGGCGAAACGGGAATCTGGCGAAGCGGGAATTTGGCAAATTGGGAATTTGGCAAAATGGGATTTTGGCAAAATGGGAATTTGGCGATTTGGGAATTTGGCCAAATGGGAATTTGGCGAATTGGGATTTGGCAAAATGGGATTTGGCGAAATGGGAAGTCAGAGGTATCCTCCTGGCAAGGGTGCCCATATGAGGTTGCACTGAAATACCTCTTCAGATATTTGGATTGTGGCTGATCAAGATTTCAGCTCTACACGCAACTGCTTTATGATGGGCAAATTCAGGCTCATATCAAGCCAACTGAGCAAAATCCAAGGAAGAGAGCTCTCAACTACCAACAAAACTGATATATTCACAGTATCTGATAAGCATCTGGCAAAAACACATTCAGATGTCTGAACCACTGCCATGGTAAATCACTATGTTATTTCACACAGAGGAAAATCTTTCTTGAATTGCCTCAAAAAATGGTCAGGTAACTTCACTAGCAGAAAGAAACTGACGTGAATAACATTGCCGAGACGTTGCAGATTGCTGGCTAGGACTTTTTAAGAAATGGCTATTTTGTTGCCTTTAGTGTGCTGCAAAAAGCTTTCACTATTGCTTTTCAAAGAGTCTACACTTATCTCAAAGATGGTCTTCTTGAGGATGGGGCAAGCTTTCTGGGATACACTGCACCAGAAAACTTCTGATACATGTATGTTGCCATGCCATCTGAATTGTTGGGCTTTCCATGGAATGTAAGCCCAGATGTTTGCCAACTTGGCCATATTGGCTACATCATCACTTGGAGATGCAGGCAGTGACAACAAAGAAGTAAAGAATCTTGGAGGAAGTATGATGCTTTTTGGACAAACCAACATCAACATCATTGGCTTGAATGTTTCAATTGAAGATGACGAATGATAGAAAGAGACACACCCACAGTGCATAGCCTACAGGTGTAGAAAAGATATCACAATCAATAAATTTCCAGGTAAACGCTAAGTATGTACTGGTAAATGAGAACTGTATCTGACTAAAGGAATATAATGGAGTACTTTTGAAGCACATTTTGAAGTAGTTTTGGCTTGTCAACATGTTCCATCGAGAGATGACAAAGAATGATGTAAACAAATGGTACAGTGTCCTACAAATGCACAAGTAGGCGAGCCTTATGAATTTTTGGAGTAGGGCATTATTCAACACACAGTTCTTGAATATGAAGGTTTTCTACATTCAAGTGTTCTGTTTATAAGGCATAAGGTGCACGAGAATGGAACGGGCGCAATATGCTGAAGACAACTATCTAGAGCAGTGTTTAAATGTAGACTATTCCCTCTGTATCGCAAATTACAGTAGAACTCAATTCATCAAGAGAACGACAGTGCCAGCACAGACAGCGTAATTGCCTGTCAGACATGTCAGAGAGTTCCATGGAGACGGAATAAATTTGGGAAAGTGAATCGATACTGTCATGGTCTCATGCCATGTATTTAGACTGAACTGTCAAAAATCCTTCCATGTGGATCCATATGACTCTGAGTTTGACAATCCATGGAAGTATTATACAGATACCGGTAATACTTCCATGGACAATCAAAAAAATCTCACTGAGTGCAAAGATCATTCATCTATTCTACAGAGCAGATATTCATCAAAGTTGATTGCTTCTTTGAATGAAAGGGCCTATCTCCTGAAATCCAAAGGTATAGACATAAAGCTGTTTGAGCTTGCTGAAAAGGCAGGCGATACAGCATGAAATGTTTGGTACATGTACAGGTTGGTTCCTACAACTGTCAAGTGTCATCTTTACATCCCAGAAACAGACCTGCCTACCCCTTTTTCAATTTTGGGGGAAGAAGTTTCCCAAAAATGTGTACAATCGCATATTTTGGTGTACAATTACAAGCAAAGTTCCCTAAAAAAGTGTACAATTGCATATTTTGGTGTACAAAATTGCAAACCCATGATTCAAGGCTTTCAATCCACAGGAACCCACTGGTTCAGTCTGCGCTTGCTTCTAAAGCATGAAATGTTGCCTTAGAACAAGGTAGAGAGCTCAGAACAAGGCAAGGACATCAAGCCCACTACCCCTTTAAGTGACCTCACAGACTGTCCCTTAAACTCAACAGCTGACGTGTGAGGCCAGTCTGGCCAATGAACAAGTGGGCAGATTTCCCGTCTTGAATGCTAATGCTAATTGTTAGTGCCGATGCCAATGCCAGGTTTTGAACCAACCCAAAACCAAACTCCAGGCAGAGCTGGTCAGTGCAGAAAGGTGCTCAGATGATGAAATTTGAGCAACCACGTGTCGGTCTTATCCAGTGCGTCTGGCGGTTGGGCATGTCCTTGTACCAATACAGAAACCCCCAAAAAGGGCCAGGAACTGCAGGGGAAGATTTTGGGGATGATATTGGAGACTTTGAAGGTGAAAATGTGAATTATTTTGAAGTTTACTGATCGTACGAAACAAAAATACAGCGTATTTGAGACACTTTTCTTTGCGTAAGAAATGACCCTCAAATCGTACAACGTACAATCACCGCATTCTGGCGTACAAAATATGCTAAATCGTACAATGTAGGCAGGTCTGCAGAAATGAAGAACATATTTTTTCTCAATCAGGGGTGGCAGGTGGACTAAAATCTCCTATTGAATAAGGGAGTAGACCATTGATCTTGAGATGCACGTGGAGGATAAAGCAAGTGTGGTGAACTATTAAAGCGACGGTGGAGACACTTAAAGGGCCATATTCATACTTCCTTGCCAACGAAAATGCCTTGATTGCCATGGTGATTCAGGGTTCCAGATACCGTTAGCCAATGTCGCCAATGGCGAAAAAAATATTACATTGGCTACAGTTACAATTGGTTTGGCTAAAAATTTGGTGACAGTACATGTATGTGGTCTGAAAGTTGAGTCCCTGAGAGTGAGATTCTTGCAGTTAGAGCTGTGTGGTAAGAGAAGTTGAAAATTTATTATAAGTATAACTATTACACAATTTTGGTTGGCTACAATTTGCAAAGATTGGCTACAGGTATCAGGCCATTGGCTACACATTTGGCTCCCAAAAAAAACAGGCCTAGCTGTACCCCTGTGATTCAAAACAAAGCATTGTCCATTCTACATACTGGTCAGCAAGGAAGTACTAACAAGCCACATAAGTAAGCCTGGAGCTCACTGAGTGAAACTGTTGGCAAGGAGGTTGGCACCAGTATCATTCAATTTGGAGACAGCGATGTTTGCCCTCAGACCACTAAAAGTTGTCATGAATTTTACAAAGATTGCGTACCGGTACCAACCTCAGGCACAACAGAAAACAGTAGTGCTCACTCCTGGCTCGTTGCTACTGTGTTTTGACGGCAAAGGCATGGACAGTGACATATGCATCATCTGAGCATTCATGACATTCTCAAAGCAATTCACTTGATCTGCAGGTTGTCACGTTTCTTTAAGTGTACATGTATTAAAGGCCTAATTCAGCCATCTTAAAGGGCAAAAATCGTCTCATCCACAGAAGTCATACCCAGATGATAAGCCATGTATACTGCTAATGCCATTCACTTTGTACATGCAATGCGTGATTGAAACATGTTACAGTTGTGTAATTACGTCATTCTTAGCTTCGTGATCTATACCGCTATCTTTTGAGGCATGCTGGGCAAGCTTCTGAAGGGGAAAAGTTGAATACAACAAGTCACTGAATACCCATTTTTAGGACACTCTTTTTGACAATACGAACAATGTGAGGTTAGGAGTCATCTCAAAACTTCAGTTGATGGCAAAAAAGAGGAAGTGTTCCAAATCGCTCACAAAACCCTCATCTCATAAAACAGAACAGACCAGCTTTTCTGGTCATACGTTGTTCATCACTGCTATTTGATTCCATGTTCAAAATGTAATCTTGTTGAAAAAACATGTACTGACCAAACCATCATAGATCAGACCCTTCTTTTTCGCCATCAAGGTCAGGAAGCTTTGGGACGATTTTGTTACGTGAAGTGCTTCTCTCAAGCAAATCTGAATGACCACCATGCTTCAAAAAATGTAAACCTGCAATGTGACTTACATGTACAGGGTTTCTGCCAGAAATTTTTTTGAGGGTACGAATTTCTTCAAAATCAACAAAAACTCCATGAAATTAAAGAAAGTGGCCCTTTTCTGTTCCTTTGAGGGTACTACCATCATACCCTTAGTACCCTCTGGCGGAAACACTGATGTAATATATTGAGGACATACAGAGTTAAAAGCCTTGTGCTTTGCAGTAGAACAGTATGCATGCATGATGGTGACGTACATCAGGTAGGATTGGACTGAATGTTTACATGTACCGGTACATGTAGCGGGCACACATCAGATTTGTGAGATCAAAACATGTTTAATATGTCATTTGATAAACCCAATCAATAATACCTGATATCTAAAGAAATTATTACAAAAAAGTCAATTTATATCAGGTACGCGTACTAAACTGTGATGTCATTGATTTGTTAAGAGCTAACAGGCAATACACCAATGTTTGGAAATGAGAGTGGAAAAGCTGACAATGTCTTCGATGAACACCATAGTCCTGGCAATCAGAACACAGCCAACTCCTAGATAGTTTTTTAGCCGGAAAGATGTAATCGCCAACCCAATCCATGTCATATGCATTGTTTGCAATCCATGTCATATGATATGGAAAAACTAATAAAGAATCATAACATGAGCTATTTGACACCATCTGCCCTAGGACCCCTCGCCAGTTATATGATAACCAGAAAAGTACCCAAGCCATATAAAGATCGTTAAGTTACATGTTGTCACCAATTAAAATCAATCCCCATTGTAGGATATGGACTAATTCATTACCTCATTATCATGTCCCTGTAAAGTAGATGATAATTAATACAACACAACACAACACCCTGGCACCAATGCCCTACACTCAATAATTCAGTGGTATCGGCCTCCGCTCGAAGCTGTCACCCTCAACCACTGGAACACTTGGTGCCAAAGTCCGTTTCTGAACACTAGATGTCACTACCAGTTGTTGACGAACACGCTTGATCAACCAGCCAATGACCGATCAGCTTTCAAACAAGCTCAGGCGGTGTTGTTTCTATGGACGCAATCACGGCAATCCAAGAATGCTGAAGGCGAAGTACTTACACCGCTGTTGTCCCACATCGGGTCGCATGTGACGTTGAGTGTGTTAACTTTTCATTTCGCAGTGAATGTATTCCAGTGGTGCAAAATAACATGAAAAGTCCAGAATATACATCTATGCCACGATACTTGTCACGTGACCAAAGCGGCCAATAAGAAAATGTTTCATGTTTTCCACTAGTTGCGTGGAATACTGGTCGCTGATTAGTTGATGACATTTTGCGCCATCTACTGTTCAGAAACATGATTTGGCCCCATCTGTGCCAGTGGTTGAGAGCGTATAACTAGTATTAATCTCGAGGCCACTGGGGACGAGTGTACCAATGCCCCTGAATTGAAACACAGGGAAAGTGAAACACTGGCAATATCCAAACTGTGAATACATGCACACGGACAAAAGGTGAAAGGACACCCACAACTGCCACACCACTAAGGTAACTTACTGCAAACAGAGCATTATATCGAGAAATAGCCAGAGCATTTACTACACTCTCATCTGTTTTGTCAATACTGCCGTCTTTTGGCTAAAAACAGGCATAAACATGTATCAGGTTGGACGGACCGCTACACATGATCTGAACAACCATCAAGCTGTCAAATACATGTACATGTAATTCAGGCAAACCTTGTTTGCGTAAGAGTGTTTCTGGACAATTTTGGGGAATGAAGACACTACCAGGTATAATTTGTTAGAAGAACTACATGTAGGGCAGCACAAAATCTCTATCAACTACCATGATTTACAAGGAGAATAGATAAAATTCTTCAGAATTCTCCTTTATCCTTTCAAGGAATGGCCTACATTCTGTTCATTGTGTCCATATGGTACAGGTACGCAAGTGTTAAAACTGCACGTAGGGGCTACACGAAATATAACTTGAGACACTATTTTCAAGTCTTTTATCAATAATACCATTAGAATTAATGATCACTATGCCAAATCCTTTTGATTCAAGTAAAAAACCAACTTCAGGTCTACAAATGTTCACTTTTAAAAGAACCTGACACATGCATGGCTATTTATGATGTCAAGTTATAGTCCAACATGTACGGTCTATGGATTTAGATATTACGCATAGGTGAGGGACGTAGATTGTAATTTGGTTGATCTGAATGCTTTTGAAAGACTTTTCTGTGTGCTGTGATCTATATACATGTATACATGTAAATCCTACCCCATTATTCATTGTATAGAAAGTTTTGGTTCAATAGTTCTGTATTGCGTGCATGCCTTAATAGGAGGTCACACACTATCAGTGTATTAAAATGTAAGTTTTACATTCTGGTGTTATCTTGACATGTATGACAAAAATGTACTGGTAGGACATGTCACTTCGATGTAAAAATGCAAATTTTTATGAAAATATCAACTCTCAGACTCACTTCAGGAAGTCCCATAGATTTCGATAATGGCATTTCGCGCCTGGTAGGAAATTTACCAATTAGTCACAATTAGTTGAATACTACTTGGGATAAGATAGATAGTCTACTGTTTGCATAGATAATGGCCATAAAACAACAGAGTATCAACCTGGCAAATGGTGACCACCAGATGACAGGTAGTTTTGGGACGGCAGCATCCGTTGTAGTTAATATCACTACGGTGGATTTAAAACACAAGCACTCCAAATTTGTAGTAGTAGTAGTTATATACTGATCTAACTAGACTTATTATGCAACTGCTACAACTACAGAGCACTTACGATTTGAAACTTACCTTGATATCGGCCATTTCTGGCTCAAGTGAACGAGACCTGACCACCCTCTGACGGCGATACCGGGCTGCATAATGAAGTGGCATGGCACTGTCTTCACCCTTGTTGTTAGCATCTGGAAAAGACAGTGACGAATTTCACACCAACAATGTCTGGTAGTCAAAAAAACTTCCACATACCGGTATTCCTTACCCATGTTGCCATGATACCATCCCAATTTTGAACAAAACAGCTATCAGAGCAATCCCCCCCCCCCAAATTATCCTTGAATTGAACCTTCTTGGGGAAATAAGGAACTGCTCATTTGACACACATTTGATACACAGTCTGATACACATTTATGCTCCTCCTAGGCCGAGATAAGAAAGTGCAGTTAAGTTTTTTGCTCAAGGAACAGCAAAACTGGTTTCAACTTGGCTGATACCGCCACTAACGGAGTCTGACAGCACTCTACCAAGTTGACAGGTCCAACTCCATGATTTCACGGTACTTACTTGCCCCTCTCTCAACAAGTAACTTTACGATGTTGAAATGATTATATCGTGCAGCGTAGTGCAAGGGACTCAGTTGGTCCTCGTCATGTTGGTTAATCCGTCGCTTCAGTTGAGTCGGCGACATCTGGTCGAGGATACGGCGCATGTTATCCACATTGCCATCTCGAGCACACTGTTGAGGAAATCAAGAAGGCATACATGTACAATACAAAATGTAATTACTGAATTCAGCATGAGGACTTGAACCTCAGTTATTCATTAGAGGACAGACTGAGGGTATAGGCCATCAAATTTGCTATTAATTTTGACTTGAACTCCAGTTATTCATAGGTTGGACACATACATTTCATGCAGTACTGTTGGACAGACAGAGGCCATCAAATCTGACATTGTAATGAGGCAACCCATCCAGAAGTAAGCTCATTCACTTCTGTGATCTGTACTAGAAAGTGCCTGAGGAAGACCGCACTTGCCACTTGGGGTCAAATATTTGTGAAATTGCGGAGATGACTTTACAGGTATTATTCGTCATCCAGAAGGGGACAAAATGGCAAGGCCAGGTCGGGACCGAATATCACAGGTCATTTTTTAGAGTCTGATCCAACATTTCATTTGTCTGCTTACCTGATGAAGCGAGATGTTAAGGGTCTCTGAACTTTCTGCTCTGCGAAGTCCAGGTGCTGGGAGAAGGGCAGAGAGCTCGAGAATACCACTCGCTGCCCCAAGAATTGCTGGCTTCCCATCAGCCGCATGGACGGCTGTGTCATCAAAGCCAACAACGTTGGCCATGTTTCCTGTAATGAAATTATATTGACAAAGTTAGTTGAGCTGCATTCATTGAGATGGCACAGGTGTAGGCTTGGTACATCTTTTTTTAAATGAAGGAATTATTTAAAAGTACACATGTATAGGAAAGTTGACTGATGTTTGCCACTTTGACGGCCATGATTCAATTCAAATAATGTTATTTTTGTTACTCCTATGTCTTTTAACTCAATCTGCCCCTATTTTTTAATCAATAGGCCTACCTTAGGATATGAGAAAATGTGACAGGAGATACTGTCTCCTGGATTTTTGGGCAGATGAGTTGGGGACGGTGCAAACAACAGAAGTGCTGGTGCCACAAAATATTCAATGATGAAACCTGTAGGAACGGGTTGGTATCCGACACATCGCTTGAACACATGCATAGCCCACTTATAATGGTTCAAACTAAATGTTTGTGTCTACCAACCAATATCCAGTTGTGCTGTGGTAATTCATTACGCCACAGGCGAGAATTATACAAAACATAGACCTATATTCTGTTCTTTGAACACAAGTAGGCCTAGGCCTGTTTTACGGCTTTGTAGAATATTCAATGTAGGCCTACTTCATGAAGTGAAAGCCACTTTCCCACCAGGCATATGCCAAGTTTTGCACGAAGATCCTATGATCAGTCAACAGGCGAGATTACAAGGCCTGCCATTGTCAAACTGAGTGTCATACCATCATATGAAAAAAGTTGTTCAACTAATGCATGAGTGGTGGGCCAAGTTCCACATGGGTATTTATAAAGGTATACAATGTTTACCCAAATCGCCAATGAAATCAGTAAATTCTCAACACAGTGATGTGAAAAAATATCCGTGTTTTATTACTTTAAACGACCACGGTATTGCCACTTTATCTCGATAGCCGGCGCCACCGTACCACTCTCCAACCCAGGCCAGGGACTAACTATGTTGTCGACGAATTGGTCACCCGATTACTAGGGGCCTACATAATACATTTTGTAATGCATTATTTTGTAATGCATTTTTATAGTTCGTCTTACTGCCGCTAGGTGGCTCCTTCTACGTCGGCAGCCAGATCCAATACCGTGCTCCTTTAAATTTTACACCATCTACATTACAATACAATGTATCCCTTTATGCTCTACACATGCACACGTACTACCGACTACACCCATGCAAAGCACGCACGTCTGCTGGCAAATGTTTTTCCCGCCACTCAAAATTCACGTCAAAGTTGAATGATTTTGAGGAAAGTTTCAATAATATACAAAGCGACACAAACCTTTTTATCACTACCGACGATGTGTTCTTGTTAGTCGCATGGGCCAGTGGAATTTCGGCAAAAAAACTTTATCTTTCACACGAACGCCGCCCGTACTCCGCCGTTCCTTGGCACCGTGTAAACTGCAGGCGTGCTGCCGATTTCCAGCGATTTGATTGGTCAGTTTTTCCATTGGCGATCAAACATGGCGGACAAGAAGTCAGATCTGTCAAATTCAGTTCTTTTCCCGACAAAATCAGGCCTTTCTTGAAAGAACCGTGAATGACAACCAGACCTTTCACTTCTAGGGAGTTGTTTTCATCGTTTGAAACCAAACTTTTGGGCTTTTCTGGTACGCGTTTCCCACGTTTAGGCAAAATTAACTTGCTAACAATGTATACCACTAATGAATGTATGTAGGCCTAGCTGGTGTAATAGTTGAAGCGGTCCCACAGACATGGTTTCCATTCCTTTTGCTGCCTGTCGCTTATCGTTCATAAATGATGATTACGTAACTGACATATTCAGCCAAGTAAGGTAGATGGCCAAGTCTTGAACTTGAACTTGACAGACCAGCTCCTGAAAATACGGCTTAGTACAGGTGTAATGGTTGAATGTGTTGCTTATTTCTTTCATAAGTATTCTTTGTCTTTCCAGATGCTGAGAATGGAAGTACCATCTGTCAGGCCGACAACATGAGCTGAGACAAGATGGGGAATGAACTTGGACGAACACACCACAACTTAGTGAGGAAAGGAATTGTCCAAAGAGATACAGACAGAGTGCGGCAGTTGCTGGAATCGGGCAACTACTCTCTCCGCGATAGTGTCACTTTAGAAATGGCGTTCCAACAAGGAGAGTATGAGATGGTTGAGTTGCTGCTAAACTATGGAACTTTTCCGAAGAATCGCAAAGAATCTCGGGTGCTGGATCTCTCAGTTTGGAAGACAAAAAACGACATTGCGGAGCTTCTCATTGAAAATGGTTATGACGTCAACGGCCGGAATCAGTTTGGTGAAACATTACTTTATGTTGCTGCTTGTGCGAATAATGCCATCATGACTCATACTTTGATTAAGTTAGGTCTAAATGTGGATGAGACGACGAGGAATTGGACGCCACTACATGTCGCTGCCCAGCGGAATCACACTGATATCATACGCGTCCTCCTCTGGTCCGGATGTGATACAGAAATCAGAAATTCTGACTCAGAAACTGCTTTCAATTTGACAGTGTCACAATACAAGCCATGCAGTTTGACAATCGTGTACTACTTCCTTGAAGCTGGGGCTCATGTCTCATTTGAAGATCTCACCCAAAGACAGGTGGATACCCGTGCACCAGAGATATACAAGCTGGCTCAGGACCACGTGTTCTGTGTGAAACCTCTGACTGACCTTTGTCGTCTTGTTATCCGAAGACGCATTGCAAGGAGGATCCCAGAGAGGGCTCTTTCCTTGCCACTTCCTAAGTTCCTACAGTATTTTGTCCGGATGGATGAGGTGTTTGTGTCTGATATGGATATTTCATGAACCCATATTGCAGTATTGGAAAAACCTCTGATGGTGAAAGCTCTTGTTTGATCTTTGGAATCCAATTTGGGGGCCTGATAGCGGGAGGGGTGGGACACACTTATCAGTCATAATTCTAATTTCATAAATACCATTCCAGGTTGTTATAGTCTTGAAGAAGCTGAAATGCTTTTGAAGGTGCAGCTCCTCTGCAGATTTGGGATCTTTGGTTGTATATGTAGTTTGTCGATCAGGAAATAGAGGGCAGCAGCTTGATGATTTAAACAGCTCCTCCAACTGCAGTGACTTTGTGGGGTGTTGGGGTCGTCATGGACAGGGTGGAATGTTGTTCCACTGAAATTTCCAGGTTCTTTTAGCCTGTCTTTTATCAGTTGTGGTATCAATTGCAAAATGAAAAAGGACTATGCATGCTCTTTTCATAGTGTAATTAAACCTGTGCCATCTCATGTTCAGTCATGAATGGGACTTGCTTGTGCATTTGCTTTAAATTATAAAAAAGTCAATTATTGTCACAAAATACTCTGTATTGCAAAAATGATGAAGATTTTGTTGTGCCAAATTTACTATTAAAATGAGATGACTTTATGCATGTCTCCTTAATTATGTCGCTACACTGTCCTTGAATCTATTCACAGCATTGGATATAAATACTTGGTCTGTTATGCAGGTTGTGGGAATCAACAACTACTGCCTTCATCCGTCGGGGATGCAGACAACGATCATGGCTCCTTGTGTTTGAAATGAGTTTGAAGGTTTAAGATTGAACCCCGCCGACTGCAACAACCCTACCAGGGGCGGATACAGGATTTGGGAAAAGAGGGGGCGCCCTGTGCTAGGAACATTGAAATTTGCACCCAATAATTGGGCCAATTCCAGAATTTCACCGTGCGGTCGATTTTACAGATTTGTTGGCCAAAAGGGGAGGCGCGCCCCCCCCCCTCCCTCTGGATGCGCGCCTGCCTACAACAGGCGTAGCCATGGCGACAGTATCCTATGGAAGTCCTCCTGACTACAGAACTTTACGATCCGTAGTAACAGTGATGGAATTCTACGCACCGTGTGTGGTAGTCGCGGTTGGTTTCGTTGGAAACGCCCTGTCCTTTCTCTTGATGAACCAGCGCCAGTACAAACAAAACGTCATGTGTCTCTACATGCGATGTCTCGCCGTCTCCGACACAAGCTACTTGCTTTTCCGCGTCGTACAAAAACTCATCCAAGCAGCTTTTTTGTCAAGCGTACACCAAACTGTTTGGAAGAAGATATGGTGTTTGGAAAGCATCTACACAGCGACGGCTTCCGATTTTCTCTCGTCTTATCTTTTAGTTTTGATGTCGTTGGATCGCTTGGTTGCCCTTTTCGTCCCTTTTAAAGCGACAACTTGGTGCACGATGCCCAGGACCAGAGTAAAAATCGTCTGTCTCATATTCGTCACGCTGGGTATACATCTCGTCCACCTGTGGCGTCAGGAGGAACCTAGGTACGTCCAATTTGCCTGTCCGTATATTTTGCCCGGCATTTTGGATAGAATTACCCACGTGTCTTTTACTGTCGTCGGCGGGTATGTCCCAGCTTTCGCGCTTCTCGTCCTGAACACGTGGATCGTTTGCATAATCATCCGGGGGCGCCACCAGCGCAAGAAACTCCAATTGGCGTCCAATGACGCCCGGAACCAGGATAATCATATCACAGCCATGTTGCTTATCGTCTGCTTCACATTTGTAATGTTTCAGTTACCTCTGAGGATGAACCATATTTTTTGGTTGGCGTACACAGGTGAGATGACGTCTTGGATGCGAATAAACGCAAGGGTGTCACAATCGACCACTTCTGTTGTATCCTATTTGAATTTCAGTCTTAATTTTTATCTCTACGTCATCGTTTGCTCAAAATTTCGGCAGGATCTTCGGAGAATGTTCGGAAGAATTATGAGTAGGCCTACAAAAGGGTGACGCCTATGGCAAGCCGTTTGTTCATCTAATCAAATAAACCTGTTTTTTAAAATCTGTTTTTTAACTAGGTTTCTTTTACTCCATTGCAAAGAATCTTGTTTTTTTTAACTGTTCATTTATTCAAAAAAATCCTAGTTTTTTTATCTGAGTGGAAAGAACCTGTTTTTATGGCAAGCCGTTTGTTCACTTTAATCAAATAAACCTTTTTTTAACCTGTTTTTTTTCTAAAAAAAACAAGTTTCTTTTTAGCAAAATTGGTTTTTTTCCAGATTCTGTTCTGGGGGGAGGGGCACAGGTTCTTGTGGTTCGATACTATACTAGGGGACCACCGATCCTTACACACTTCTATTCACTGAGAATGTATACATGTGGGGAGGGGGAGTTCCGACGTGCGTCAGTCTCAGTTAATCTGTGAATTATTAACAGATAAGTTAAATGGAGAATATTTCATACGGAATTCTAAAACGAAAAGAAAAAAGAACACCTTGCCACAATAGAACGTTACAGGATAAAGAACTCGGGCCGGGTGGTCTCAAGTGGCCCGAAGACAGAAGACGTCGTGAGTCTCCCCGGTGGTGTCGGAGGTAGCTGTCGACAACCACAACCTTGAAAACAACAACATGGCTTCCCATGTAGAATCGTTGATTATTGACGACAAAGAACCCGAAAAACCAGTAAACAGAGAAAAAGTACGTCAATCAAACTCATCCTATGTTTTCTTTATCCATTGTTTGATGTGTTAATTTCACTTTGATATGCACAAATTGAGTGAATTGGTCAAATCGGATCAGTTTTAGTTAGCTATGCACATAAACAAGAGCGATGCACTGGCATTGCAATGTACATTGGCAATGCATAGCATAGGGCTGTCCACTGCACTACCCCTGCAGGATGGGGGTGCACTTCTGAAGTGCATGTGTATGTAACCTGAACCTTGCCCTATGGCTATAGGGCTAGGCCTACTACGCTTGCTTCAGTTCAGGCTCTATTTAGTATTTTGACGTCGTGTATGACAGTGCTTGAAGGGAGAGGCGCGCGATCGCGCTCGAGCACCATCACGCGCCTAAATTGCCGTCAAGGCGAGTGAAAAATGGCGCACGCCGAAAAAATCAAAACATCAAAATCCGTGCGCCTACCATTTTCTTCGTTCGATACTTGGATCTTCCGTCAATGATGTAAACAAGCTGATGTATTCTGCCCATTCTTCATCAATATGATCGAGAAACGCCACTAGCTTTGGACATCACAATGCGACTTTAGCATTTCAATCTGACAGACACCGTTACATTTCCAAGTCCATTTCTCCCAAACCTCTGCTTGCATTCTTCAATAATTTATTTGGCTCTCATCCAGGAAGAATGCTCTTTCCAGTCATACCAAATTTGTTTGCCAATTTCTTTTCAGTAAACATATATTTACTTAAAATGACTGAACTTACTTGCGACCGCTGGCCTTTCGGCCGCATGGTATCAACGATCTTTTTGGCGGGAAAATGCTATAACAAGAGGGCCATCGATCTGATGCTCAACTGCATTCAATAGTAATCATCAGCTGACAAGATGGTCTTATGCAAAACG
>NMRB01000795.1:47789-63345 GCA_002633025.1 Notospermus geniculatus | reverse complement strand
GTTTACATTATTGTTTGAGAGAGAGATAAAGAAAAAGATGTTTTAAATAAATTTTGAGGTGGAAGACTGTACTATAACAGTACAAAAAGGGTGGTGGACGGTGGAGGACGGTGGTAGACGGTGGTGGACGGTAATTAGCACGACCGTACGATAAGTGTTTTTCACTTTCCAGACATGTCCCCTCCTCCTGAGAGTATTCTGCAACATGGGGCGTCATCATGAGCTCCGCGAGTTTGCCAGAGGAAACACACCATCCAATGAACTACAGATATATACTTGGTAAGGTTTGACTGCACAGATGGTGAATGCCTGCCATTCATCTTGATCTTGGCGGGCAGCAGAAACATTCACAACTGGCTCTCTGCGACGTACTGTTTTGATAAATAGCAGGCATTCATTGCCTTGTTCTGGTTCCTCAATTTCGTTGTATTGGTGAAGCCATTCGTAACTGTGCCCCTTTTTTCAGGATGGATGCTACCTTGAAGGAACTCTCTGGCCTGGTCAAAGAAGTCAACCCAGATGCGAGAAGGAAGGGAACATATTTTGATTTTGCAATCGTGTACCCTGATCAGAGGTCACCTATTTATCGACTACGAGAGATTGGTAGCGTCCGTTCAGGGCATCGTGGTGCAGATGACAGCGTTTCACTGTCAGGCAAAAGATTCAACATTGGCGACTACATTGACATTGCTATTTCTCCACCTACCGGACCAGCCCCTGCCCGACGACGGCCGAGGCCATATTGAAGCTTTGAAAGAATAGTTTTTCTTTTAATATGAATGAGATCTGGCCAGAAATGCAGTGCGCTAATTTTTCAAGGTTCTTAACTTTTTCATCAAATTTTACTGGTATCATTATGGAAAGACAAACGTTAGGAAGCCATATCAAACAAAAACACTCCTTTGCTATAAGAGTTCATCATTGAGTTGTAGATTATTGCTTCTGACACCGGGAAAGGATAATGGTATAGGCCTATTCATTTTAGTCAGGTATTCAACACAGTAACTTGAGCCTGTTTCCATTCCTTATACCATGAGAGTTTCTGCCAGAGGGTACAAGGGTATGAAATCTGTACACTCAAGTAAACAAGAAAGAATTTCTTGTGGACACCCAACATGTGCCCGACCACTGCCTCAAACTCTTGTAATGTCTGTTCTCTTCAGTATTGTACTTAGGAAAAGAACTGCTGAAATTGCAAAGTTATATTCAGTGGTCTATATTTTTATGGCCATATATCTTAAAAATCCCTTGTTGAACAGTAAAACTGGGCTTATGGGTTCCAGGGGGACTTGGAATCTTGCCACATGCAGACCTATCAAACTGCGATTGTCGCTTGGATCTGTCTGTGCTCCACTATTTCCATTGTGAGAAAGACATATTTGATGTCTTCCTCTTGACTAATGCACGAAAATCTTATCTATTTATTCCAGTTTGTTTTTATTGGGCGGATACAAATAAGTCGCTAATCTAATTTGCTTACAGCTAAATGTAACTTCATAATCAAGTTCTAACCCCGGGCAACTTATTGGCCTTTTCCGCATCAGAAATGACGACCAAATTCAATCAATCTAGGACCTGAGTAATCATAATGTACCAATAAGTCGACGATTTTGTAAAAGCTAAATTTGGCAGAATGACCTGAATTCTAAAAAAAAGTTAGTGTTTTCTTTGCTTTCATGAGAATTTCGACATCGCGTCGCTGCGTTGAGTTTTCTCTACAAAAGCTAAGAGGTCAGCTTAGAAAAGTCCTGAAATGGAGTACATGTACTTAGGAAAAGAACTGCTGAAATTGCAAAGTTATATTCAGTGGTCTATATTTTTATGGCCATATGGGTTCCAGGGGGACTTGGAATCCTGCCACACGCAGACCTATCAAACTGCGATCGTCGCTTGGATTTGTCTGTGCTCCAATATTTCCATTGTCGTGAGAAAGACATATTTGATGTCTTCCTCTTGACTAATGCACGAAAATCTATCTATTTATTCCAGTTTGTTTTTATTGGGCAGATACAAATAAGTCGCTAATCTAATTTGCTTACAGCCAAATGTAACTTCATAATCAAGTTCTAACCTCGGGCAACTTATTGGCCTTTTCCGCATCAGAAATGACGACCAAATTCAATCAATCTCGGACCTGAGTAATCATAATGTACCAATAAGTCGACGATTTTGTAAAAGCTAAATTTGGCAGAATGACCTGAATTCTTAAAAAAAAGTTAGTGTTTTCTTTGCTTTCATGAGAATTTCGACATCGCGTCGCTGCGTTGAGTTTTCTCTACAAAAGCTAAGAGGTCAGCTTTGGATTCAATGGAGTACCGACGTGCGCTATGGTCCTTAATTTCATGCGGCAAACTTCAAAGGATATGGCGAGTGGGCATCAATGTTCATTGAATTGAAATATTAATTATACCGTGTTTGTCTCAAATACAAGACTACATTATCAGTCATGATTAAAAAGTCTTCAGAGAATGGCAATCTTTTGGAACATTTCGCCAAGGACAAAATAAACGTGATTGCAGATTCGTCCTTTCGCGTTACCGAAATTTGATCTTGCTCGGAATTCTTCAACACCGCAACACGGCGCCGTGTATTGTAAGACTGATATTTGAATCCATTATAGCAATCATTGGCGGCATCTTTGAAGCCTAATTAATTAGGGTTTTAATGAGATCAACAGGACCGTTCAATAGCAAGACCAAAGAGTGCTGTGCTGTATGCACGATTGATGAGTTTTGATCGCGGCGCAAGGTCAAACATCCCACCCTCCTAAGCCCCTAATTTGGACCCTTTGAGCGCGTGTCCGAAAGATTACACCGGTACACGGATGACCACTGTTAAAATTTTCCGGTCGATTTGGGTCTTTGTAAAAACGATAATGCGGTCAGGAGGAATGCAGTGACGATAAAACGTCACTTCACGGGCCACTTGCGCACTAAAAGAACACCTGCGTGGAGAATCGACAAGAAGGGATGAGGTAAAAGACAGCGTTGTCAACAACTTTTTGCTCTGTAGGATGAGTTCGAGCCCCCAGGCGCCCGTCAGTTTCTTTATTTACCCCCTACGAATGTCTCGACCCGCGACCTGTCTCACTGACTTTACCGCCTTTGAAGCAATAGCGGTACCCCCTGCTCTTTTGAAAGAGCGAAATCCTCGAAAGAGTGAAACTGACTGGCACTGATCCGGAGAATTTAAGTTCCTTGCTTTCCTTGGTTCTCTCACATTAAATACTTTGAGTTTCCTGTGTCGAAGACTTCGCTGATATTTTATATGACAAGAATGGTGTCAGTCGCCTCATTGAAAATTAGCTATTTTATTTTTTCGCTGTTTCAAACGGGCAGTCCCTAAAGCCCCAGTCACATATCCACTCCGGGACCCGTACGGCGAGTAAAAACAGAAATTTTGGCCAATTTCTACGGTGCCCAGTTTGATCCAGCCTACTTTCCGCCTATCTATTGAGGCGATTTCGGCATGATTCATCTTAGATCCGAGTTTCAGTCTCTAAAATCCGCAGCAAGCCGCTGGGTGGGGAAAATCGTACGGGGCCCGGTGCATTTGTGACCCAGGCTTTACTTAGCTCTTTTAGAGCCAATTTCGCTCTTCCATTTTTAGAGAGAACGGAGTATGCTTCTGCAAAGAATCCCATCGAATGCCGCTGCATATAGGGGCCTACTTACTTGCGAAAGGCCCGCGAATTGTGAGTTTACTATGTGACAAATTGGGCGCAACCTTATAACGATCCATAGGCGAAAATTTTATGAGAATGGAACGTTGGAATCAAGAATATTCAGTTGTTTTCTATTTAGAAAACAACTGTTGCACGGAGAACTCGCACCCACTTATATCACGTGATGATGATAAACGACCAAATGAATATCTTTCTATCTTTATTTACTTTTTGAAATGTACTCATAAAATATCCTTTTTTCGATAATGCGTAATCGCCTTAAAGGTTCGTACATTTCCGCAACCCAGGGACATTTTCGTCTCTGCGGCACTGTCTTCCGCACACGTGGTAAACCGCAAAAGAAGTTGTGGAAACTCGAGCGGTCACAGCCGCTTAATTTTGAACGCTCGGAGAGAGCTCAAGGTGAGCCCACGATCATCCTTACTGGAGAACAGCGCCACCTTAACTTGCCACAAAACACTGCACACTGATCAGTATCTACATCAGAAACTGTATACTTCGTCTAGAGGAACTCAAGATGAAACAAACCACTGAGGAATGTTTTCGCGCCAACTCTTGCCTATTGACATTCATTTAATAATGTAAATAGGCAGCCTTTGAAGTCGCCGCCTTTTTCAATAGAAGCGATAATCTTTCCCTATTGAATGCCGGCAAGTGATTGCTAATTATAATGCCTAGCCTCGAACATGGTTGGGCTTAGATCCGGTCGAGTTCGACCCGTGGAGCATCGGGAAGCTGTCTCTGGTATAAAACATGCTGACCCATGACGGAAGCCACACATCCTGACAGATGCTCTGACGAAAATTTTGAAATAGACTACGGATAAACAACAAGTCGATTTTATACAGGTAAGTCGTTTATTTCTCATCACATTTAATTTGTTTTGTGTTTTTCCCTGACGTGTCTCCATCCACAATATTATTGCTCCCTTCAATTCAAGTGAAGTGAGCATGTGTCTGACCAAAACAGGGGCGGATTCAGAATCATGGGAAAGAGGGGGCACAGCCAGCGCACATCGTGGAAAAACCTCGGTCAAATTTTAACATCTTTTCAAAATTTCGAAATTTCCCGGTCAATTTTAAAGATTTTCCACAAAATAGAGGGGGCACGGGCCGGGTGTGCCCCCCCCCCCCTTGGATCCGCGCCTGCAACAGAATTCAGGTGAACTAATTAGCTTTCTCCACTTCGAAGAGAAATATTTTTTTCAACCTAAGTGGAAGAAACGTAGGTACAATTAGCCTCTGTTCTTTGGTTTTCAGCAGCCTAATTTGATATACACAGGTAGGCCTACCATTTCTTTTGTGAATCTTACGGCAAGTGCCGTTTTATTAGGGAGTTTAAGAAATCAAACGATAAACGTTAACTTTACGATAACGTTATTTTTTCATACTGCGAATTCATCAGATTACATACTGCATTTTCGGTACAAAAAATAACGTTTCGTAAAGTTCACGTTTATCGTTTGATTTCTTAAACTCCCTAATATCAAATCATGTGTCCGATTTATTTGTCCATGGCCGAATCAAAAGCTGAGCACCAAGCATAAAACTATAGGCTCCATGCAGATATCATTGGGTACTTTATGCAGGTGGAAACCGGAGCCCCCGGAGAAATCTTACCATGTCGAGGAGAGTCGGATTCTGTCCATTAGGACAACAATGAATTGCCCTACGGGCACGCCTGATTCAGTTTTGACAGCTGCCCAAGGGAAATCTGAAACAGAGTGGTTTTAACGTCCGTGTGACAACGCCCTTAGGGTTGTCTAGAATGGGAAAACTAAAATGCTGGACCGTTCATTGTCGGTTACAGCTCGTAAGCTAAAGATAAGACTACAAAATCAAAAATTCAAGAAAGCAAACTGTAATATTCAGTTCGATTAGGAAACTCCCACGCTGGAAATGTTCGTTTTTACTGTTTTTTTCGCGTTACATCAAAAATAAGGAATTGGTGTCCTCTCGCCGGAATCGGACGAAAGGGGAACGCCAACGCTGGACGTGTTATCTTCGCTTTGGTCACAGTTACTCTTAGAACTGACAGCACTGTTTGGTCACCGTATCACGAGAGTGGCCGGACTCAACAGGTTTTCCTGGTAGGGCGTCCACATCGTGTTTTTAACAGTTACACTGCTCGCACTTCATGTTTTTTACACTTCATTTTTCACAAATCGTTCGCTGAATGGTGTTTGGCCGGGTAGTCAACCCGGCATCAAAGACAGCCGACTCATGTAGGAATCATTTTGGCGGAAAACATCCTTTGTGTTGACTCTGTCAAAGAAACCTTTATCAAGCGCCGACATCGGAGTTGGGAGCCAAAGAATCCAACCCGCAAGGTCAAGTGGAGCGCTTTTTCTCAACGTCTCTCCTCAATGTTGCATTCGAATCCAAACCGATTGTCTGTGAGACACTGAAGTACCCACTGACGTTGACAAATGCGATATTACTTTTGATATTCTTGGAGCTAAGAATCTTAAAATCGTTGGATCATATTATTTGGAGTATCACAAGACACTCAATTTCCTATCAGGTAATTCTTCTCGACTTTTTGAACAGTCATCGCATTGTTTTGAATTATATAACCGTGATTTGATTCCGTTGCGCTGAATAACGATACTCGCTTTATACTGACGAGCTAGTATTGTCGTCAGATTACCTATCACTCGTTTTGCAATTTGTCAGCTTCTGCCAAAATTGCCCATCTTTATATTGTTTTCGTTCCTAACTTGGCGTGGACATCATTTTGGCGTTAACTCAGTCCTTTGGTCAAGGATTGAAAATAACGCCAAATAAAAGCTGCCGCCGAGTTAATTTTTGGCGGTATTTTATTCTTCTTCGCCAAGTTAACATTCTTCGCAGTTCGCCTTTGAACAGCCAAGTGATAAGGGGATGCGGGTTCGATTCCTCGTCGGCACCGTCCCTAAACACTAACTACTCGTGTTTGCATGGTTTCCATCAAAAAAATCAGCGCGTAGAACTCGCGATTACATTAGAAATAGGGAGGTTTCGCAAATCTGACGAAAGTACGAAATACGAAATTGGGCTTCATTTCCATGACGTAATGTATTTTAGGAGATGGTTGGTACCACAAATATCGCTTGCTGCAAGAGCGTCTTTCAACGTATGACGTTAGACCAATAGAGTTACGGTGTAGGCCTATATTAAAACTTTGAAATTTATCTTTCGTTGCCACTTCGTAGATACGAAGTGGAAATTTAACAATTCTAAATGCACCATAACTCTCTCGGTGTTACGTGATATGCTAAATGACGCACTGGCGGCAGGGACATTTGTGGTACCAACCATCTCCAGAAAAACGTCCTGGAAATGAAGTTGAATTTCGTATTTCGTACTTCGCGTTTCGTCAGATTTGCGAAACGTCACTAATACGGAGGTTTCGAAATCAAACGATAAACATAAACTTTACGACAACGTTATTTTTCATACTACACATTAAACATATTTTATATTGCATTTTCGGTACGAAAATAACGTTGTCGTTAACGTTTACGTTTATCGTTTGATTTCGAAACCTCCCACTCGGGCCGACGGACGAAATGATTTGATAAAGTTGTAGTAGTGCTGAAACTGTTCATTCTCTCCTGTAGAAAGCAATAGTAAACGCATCTTACTGTCTTGTTTATTATTCATATCATCCTTGCATTGGCATCTTCCCAGAGTGATAATGAGTGAAGAAAAACAATGCTTCCACTTATTAACATCATGTGAAAATGATAAAGCGATTTTTAGTCTCTTTGAAGTGAGAATATTTTCGAGTTTTTTAAGCGCGATATCTGACCCTTGTGGGTGTAAATTTTAAGCTGATGATTGCTGCACTTAATGCCCGGGACTTAATGACTAGTGCGCCTTCGGTATTTCCGCGAGAGATATGCCCAAAAGGCAAAGTTCGCCGAGATGAATTTGTGACGCGCCTGTGATATGTCCTATGTTGGGACATAATGAATTCCTAGTATCATGCGTGGACGACCATGACCCGCCAGAAAAGAGCGTTTGGGGTACGAAACCCACCCATATCTGCCAAAATATTAGATAAATAATGTCTCTATTCGTCTTCGGAGAATTGAAGAAGCCACGGCTTATCATTAACGAATTACCCGTCTCATTTCACGATGATTTTAAAGGTATACCTCATGAACGCGATCTTCTCCGGCTCATCAAAAACACCGCCCCAGTGGGATGCCAGTTTACCTTTCTGTTAAAATACTTGATTTTCATACCTAATCATCCAGTTAAAATTCACACTTATTCAAATAAAACGTGTAAGTGAGACCACTTAAGTTCAAAGGAGCTGCGTGCGCGTTCTTGGAAAACATTTCTAACAAATTACAGGGCATTTATAGGGCATGTTCCCAGTTAAGGAGACAAATTGGCAAATGGCTGTTTACTGCACATGCGGAAAAAAATGCTCAGGTAGGCCTATGATCCCAGATAGGTGACGTCAGAGTTCCATGTGTGTAGCAAGTTCCTAAGTAACTAAAGGGCGTTGTCCTAGACCAGTTGACAAATGGGCTATTACCGTACGAGTGAACCGAAAGATAGGGAAACCAAGAGGCGACACGAATCTGGCGTCTTATTCGCCTGCTTTTTTATTTTTTTTCCCCGAGTCATGTAGCCGCACACTGGGCGCCAAATCTGGCGTCCAGAAGCGTTCGACTGAACACCTCTGGACGCCTCTCGACTCGACGCCAGAGTTGGCTGCCATTGGATCCGGGTGAGAGCACACCTGCCCAAACTTGGCGTTCAGTAGCATCTTTTCGCGCCATTGAGGCTGCCATTTTGAAATCATGTGACATCAACACGCAAGCTGATTGGCCAAAGTCTGACTGCCTACGGTAGCACACTTGGCTGCTTTGGGAGTTCGCAGGTGTCCAAAATCAAACATGTTTGATATTGAGAGTTCAGTGGCGACGGCGGCGTTCTCCAGATTCCATTCGTAGCACATTGATGATTTTTCTGGCGTTCGGACATTGGCGTCGAAAAGACGCCTCTGGACGCCGAAGTTGGCGGCCAGTCATGCCAGTGTGCTGCATGCTTTACCATGACTTGTAGTGGGAACTCCCAAGATTTAATCCAAGTAGCGCGCCTCGCGATTCATCGCTAACCAATAATGTAGGTCACACTGACCCAATTCGTTACCAATACGAGACTCCAACACAACGTTTGAAGTCTCTAGGTCAAATATGGAATGGGTTGTGCGGGGTAAAAGAACGGAGATTTTCTGTTTATTGCATCTCATCACACGCCGCAAACTGTAAAACTGCGTACAACATCGTATCGAGCAGAAATTGCCGAACTTTCGAAGCGAAGTTTGGAAAACTCGAAGAATCCGGCAAAAATGATACTTTATACGACTGCTGCCATTCTAAACGTACGTTATCAATCACAAGGGTAGATACAATTGCAATCGATAAAGAAATGCAACATACTTAGAAATAACAAGATAATTGTAAACAACCCTACTGATTATCGAGTGTTTCGGTACTTTCATCTTTAATTCGAAGAAACACGATAGTAATTTGTCACACTCAATCCGAGGAGGAGCGAACAGCTTGATTTCGTGATTCCGTCACTTACCTCAAGATAAACCAGATAGCGTGTGCGGCAAAATCGTCTATCTTTGTTGAAGCGTCTTTGATGGAGTCGTAATGAGCCGGAACATTGTTCGGCATTGTTTTCTAAGTAAGGAACTCAAGGGGACACGTTTC
The DNA here is from genome assembly GCA_002633025.1 of Notospermus geniculatus. Lineage (NCBI taxonomy): Eukaryota > Metazoa > Nemertea > Pilidiophora > Heteronemertea > Lineidae > Notospermus > Notospermus geniculatus. Next base: position 53,941 of record NMRB01000795.1, on the reverse strand, counting down.
CCTGATTGTAGTCGTGAGTTGAGTTTCCTTTGATGGTTTGAATGACAAGATAACGTCGATGAAGACACCTTTGATCTTCCGCCATGTTTGCCAGGGTCGTGTTTTCTTTTTCTAAATCGGGAAATAGTTCTCGTCTGCTGCCTGTGGCAAAACGCGGATGGTCGCCTCGGAACACGATTCGGACCCGAAATCGGAAAGTCAAATAATTGACCGCCTGAAGTGTTTCGAGGCTTTCTTGATCTTGGCGGACACTGTCCAGAGGTCCTTATTGTTTTCTCTCGATGCTAGGTCACTGAAGTCGGAGCAGGGAGGAGTCATGGAGGAGTGGGGTGCGGGGTTCGCTCACAAAATAATATTTCGTTCAATATTCCTTCCAGTAACCATGACGATGATCTACACTGTGTTTCTGGTCCTACCATTTGTGTTCGGTTCCCCCATCAACTTCAAGAACCAAGCCGACTCTGTCTTAAACTTGAACATGTTGTCCAAGTTGGGCGATCCAGCCAAGGTCCTTAACGATCTTCGGAGATTGGCTGGGGCGGTGCACATGTGCGGTGGGATCAGGGAGGTACCGGATATGAAGCTGACCTATCTAAAGAATACCTCAGTCACGTGTAATGATGGATCTCCGGCAGGGTAAGATTTTTTCGTTTTGCACGCAGAATGGATTAAACCTAAACCGAGGCATATGGCGATCTCGCTCAACGTCAGGCCCTGACCTGTGCGCGGCTCTGACACCACTCATCCGGTGATCCAATCGTAAGCGTTGATCGACGCCGGGAGCTTGTAAAATGACAACCGCCAGCCAATCAGCGGCCTTAGAACGTAACTTCATTCTTGACACCAGGCGGCGCTGATGAACCTGACCGACTGGTCCTGTGTTGCCTAAAAGGATTAATTTTATCTAGTCATTTAAGTGTGCTAAATGTTTTAAAGTATTTTACTAGTCTTGTTTTATAAACTATTATATGTATATTCCTCGATGTACCGCAAATAGTGGTTTGAGTGAATAAAATTTCGTAATTCGTAATTCGTAATTCGTAATTCGACAGCGTTGAATGCGACCTCGAATCCAGGGCAGTTGTCCTCTGGGAACCAGATTGCAGTTGATTTTATCCTGGCGGTTTTGGTAATGATATTGCTGTTCATGAATTTGAATGAACACTCGGTGGCAAACGACAACTGGGGAGACGAATTATGCAGAGCGGCAAATGTTCATGGTTGTCATACACAAAGATGTGAAGTGGTAAGCTCTCAGGGAATTGAGTCCCTTGTTTTGATCTCCAAAGCCCCCCGATCACTGTTATTTATTCTTGCTTTCAGGTATTACATCAGGAAGTCCTACGGGAGTACAAAATGGATTATTTTCCTGGAGGGTGAGTAAAACGCGCAGAAAAACATCGTTGTTTTTTGGAAGGGAAGACAGACCTGAGCTGCCATGAGTATCCTGTGATACTCCGATGATCAAGGTCGAACTGTCATCCAATCTCGTCCCTTAGAAGCCAACTGCTCCTGCTTTCGAGGTCGGTCGCATGGTGCCCCTGCGTCATGACAAGACCACGGATGCTCATTTCAGATCCTTTCGTGAGAAGTTCATTTTAATATCTCTTCAGGTGGATGGTACTGCTTTGACGAGCCGAGTTGCCGGGGAAGGTGGGCAAATATGAGGCGGCTAATGTCATCCAAGGATTGGCAGACGGAAAGAAGGGGTAAGTCACCAAAATGTAGACTCCATACCAAAATGGAGAAGTTTACATTGTATATATAAAAAATGGTTGAAATAACGATTTTCGGTATGGGCCTAGTGTCCGTCAATTTCAGTCATGTCAGTACGTTCTCCACTTGATCAAAGCCTTTTGTCTTTTCTAGGTACGGGTATTTTATCAAGCCATCCGGAGGAGAATTCGTTACACTTTTATGAGAATATGATGTAGGTATATGACCATGCATTCAGGGCCGTAGCTAGCTTTTTTTCCCTAGGGGGGCATTTTAAGCAGACGAGCTCTACAGACGTGGGCAGCGCTGAAGGGGGTCGTTTTTGCGGGGGGTCTGGGGGCCTCCCCCGAAAAATTTTGAAAATTAGATGCTCTGAGATGCAATTTGAGGTCAATTTCCTGCATTCTGAGACACGAACAATACTGATCTTTTATCCCATTTGATTTTGCTGAAAAAAATTTTTTTTTGAACAACTGGCCTGGGGGGGGGGCATTTGCCCCCCCCCTGTCCCTATGCTAGCTACGGGCCTGCTGCATGGGTTCAGTAACGATCATATCAGTCTAATAGGGTAGAAAGGTAGAAAGCAAGTTCGACCCTTGAATTTTCGGTGGTCAATGACAGTTGGTAAAAGCGAAGAAGAACTAAACATAAAGCACTTTCTGTAGCTGCTTTGTCATCATGGCGAAAAAAATTAAATTGTCAGAGTGAAATTTATAAAAAGGATCTCGCTCTAAACGAGTAAAAAGAATGACGCCCAACGTGGGGCTCGAACCCACGACCCTGGGATTAAGAGTCCCATGCTCTACCGACTGAGCTAGCCGGGCTGTCGTGAATGGCCGACTATTAATCAATAGGAGCAGTCAGCCGCGCATATTGCTAACAGANAAATTGTGTTGCTTCTGCAGCAAGACTCACTTAAACGGTGTGCCAGGTCACCAACAACCATGCAAACCCCTAGGAAAATTCAGTTGTGAGAGTCTATCCGGCGTTGACGTCGCATATTCCACCATTTTGTCTACTGATCACGGCATGGGTTGGAGAGTGTCTCCCTTGCGGTTGGAGAGTGTCTCGTGACGTCAGGCAACCAAGAATCCGGAGTCCAGCGTTCCAAATAAGGAATGTGCCACAGCCAATACCAAACCCTCATAGCCCTAGCGGTGGGTTCGGGAACCAAACTAGTCGAGTGCCAAATCGTGGACGTGTATCCTCTGTGTTAAGATTTTAGGCTGACCCTAACAATCACCTTTCCCATCAGCCAATCGTTCTACTCCTTAGTGAGTAACAGGTGTTCTGATTGGTTCCCACGTTCTTGCATTCGACTGTGGTACGAAAGTTGCTAAAACAGTGAAAGTGAGACAGAACTAAACACGAGGCAATTTCTGTAACTGTTTTACCATCCAATGAAAAAATCGCCGGGTGTGAAATTTAAAAAGGCTATCGCTCTACGCTACGCGGAATGAAAAAAAGAGAGACGCCCAACGTGGGGCTCGAACCCACGACCCTGGGATTAAGAGTCCCATGCTCTACCGACTGAGCTAGCCGGGCTGTTGCATGATGGCGGAGTATTTATCAACTTGAAGGATACCAACGGGTTCGGTTTTTACAAGGGTTCGAAATCTATCTTCTTGTTTTGAGGTGATACAGTAAACTCGAGTTTAAACCACCGGTTCATAAGCACACCCACAGTCGAAATGGGAATGAATAAAACAAAAACTATTTTGCTGAATGGCTGGAATTGCTTGTACGATCACAACCACGTGATGGAATGAATAGTTGCTTAAGGCCTAGGGTGAAACTGATCCTACTTTGGGTGTCCTTATGAACATAATGAACCGGTGGTTTAAACTCGAGTTTACTGTAATCGATCTTTGATGCTCATCTTCAATATGTATTTGTGTTTACTCCAGCATGGGTACGCCTAACGTTTTTTCTTCTCTTGTTTCTAGCTTAGTGCCATATTGTTCAAGTGATTCGTGGAGTGGGACATACACAGCAAAATCTGATAAAGAATTCAGCTTCCACGGGTCCTTCATCGTTGAAGAGGTTTTCAGGGATATTGTTGCTGATGGTCACTTGGATAACGCCAAGCGAGTGCTAGTGGCAGGGAGCAGGTAATCCTTTTTTGCATGAATGTCGGACAGTGGGCCCTCAAACTGCTCTTGGGCTGTCCCAGCTGGTCCAAGGAACCGTCCGAAGTTGGCGAAGTCAGCTATGGCCGGTTTTATCCGTAAAAAAGGCGCTGCAACAGTCATGATGTTGTCAGTCATGATCGTGAGTCGTAGCTGAGAGAGACGTTGGGTGGCGCTGTAGTCGTAAGTTGAAAACAAAATTCACTGCGCGAATTAAAATTATTCTATTTGTTATTTACAGTGCTGGAGCGACGGGCGTCATGCTCAATCTCGACAAGATCTCCACCATGCTGTCTGATCTCGCACCACGTGTGAAAGTGCGAGGTTTGGCGGATTCCGGTTGGTTCCTTGACAACGATCCGTTCCGGCCGATCGTCTGCACGGACGCCCATCTCTGTGCCCCGAAGGAGGGTGTAAAACGTGGAATGAAGTACGTTCCATTCCATTCTACGGTAACCTCTTCTTTGAAAGTGCTCGCAGTGACCTCAATTTAAGTAAAGCGCTTGTCCAAGTCAGATCTGAAGCGCTTTCAGTCAGGACGCCACTCCCAGCAGGGGTGGACTTCTATCCAGTGTGACGTGAATGCACAATTTAATATAGCAGATATGAGAATATAAATTCCTCAAAATATCATTGTTTCCGTCATTGAATGTTTGGCAGGTTATGGAATGGCGTCGTCCCAGAGAGATGCAGCGCAAATGTACCAGCTGACCAGCAATGGCGGTGCTACTTTGGCCATATCATTTACAAGACTTTGCAGAGTATGTATGTGTGTCGTATTAAGCCCTTTTCTTCGCTTTCTCAACTCGAGACATTGGGTTCCTCACCTCCTTTACCATGATTGAATATATTCAGTCTCCACCATTTCGTTACAGCACCAGTCTTCATCATCCAGAACCTGTTTGACGAAGCACAGATCACGGCCGATAATGTGGGACCACCGACCAGTCAGGATCAGTGGCAGTACATCCATAGAGTGGGACAGAGCCTCAAACGTACTTTGGAGAATGTGTCGTAAGTAGACCTACTGGTGTTGAATGTAGAATGCAAGTTAGGTGAAGAAGAAAGGTTGACTTTACGAACAAGACGTGAGCAGAGAAGGCGCTCCTCTACGAGATTTCTCACAGATGAAGGCACCTCATATCCTTCTTTCAATCTCTCACCTGCCTGCCTTTTTTTCAGAGCCGTATTTGCCCCGGCCTGTCTCTCCCACATATTCCTCACAAAAAAGTAAGTACACGTTCCAAAGACTTACATCAAAGTAAACATTATCAAACGAATTAACAAGCTTATAACGTTTTTTTGCAACGTCGTCATAAATCTCTCGGTGCAACCCGGAGGATCTTCTTGTCTGGTGAAAACTTTCCCAATACAAAAGTTGACTATGATAGGGATTTTCTGGGGACTTCCCCCATTTCCGTTTCGATTGGTGAGAAAAGTTACATCCGGTCCTCTCAAGCTCACCGATACCCTACTCGAATACGAAAATATCCTCTCGTTTGCAGTGACTGGCAGAACATCGTCATCAACGACATCTCACTGCCGCAGGCGCTGAGATGCTGGGAGCAGGGAAAACACGAAACCAACCATTACAAGGACGAGGAACTGGACTGGAGGCGGTGGGGACGGCAGATGTAAGTTACTCGCTATATTCGGCGCTTGTTTTGCTGTGTTGTTATTCCAAATGAAAGTAAATTTCGAATCGTGCTCCCGGGAACTCATTCATGACGCGTCTAAACTAATCTTGGTCCGTTTCTGATTTCAGGGAGGCTCGAAATCGGATCTCTCGAATGCAAGCAGACGACCCAAGGTCACACTACCGTCGAGGCAAAAACCGACGGAGGAAGAAGAATAGAAAAAAGGAAAAGAAAAACAGAGGAAAATATCGGAGGAAAGAAGTTCTTTCGCCTTCACAAGGTAAGCCTACTCTCCGAATGACATCAACTCAAGGTCGTCGCTCACAAAGCAATTGCTGACGACATTTCAAAATGATTCATCCCTACACCAAAGGTAGACTGGTTTCATACGATTTGTACCGCTGTGTCACGTGACCAGTAGGCACTACTACTCGATGCCTGTCTTTTTGAATGCCCCTCCAAAGAAATAGGTGGAACTTTTTGTCATGGACTTTTTAATTTCAGCGAACGGACGTTCAAGAAGATCCTTGTTCGACAGGCACTACAAGCACCACTGGGATGACCATGACAACCGATGCAAACATCACCTGATCGACCGATGCGCCTGGCCACAGTGCAACCTCTCCTGTCCGAAAATCCGCAATCCGTTCACAGGCGAAGAGATGGACTT
>NMRB01000795.1:0-26382 GCA_002633025.1 Notospermus geniculatus | reverse complement strand
TAGACTGGTCCCCTGTCGTAGTTCTCGCTTCACTACTACGACAGGCATTTTGAACGCCAACTCGGCATGTGATTGGTCAGCCAAACGTCATCAACGGTCGCGCCATGAGTCATATCTATTTTTAGAGACTCCCCGCAACGTTGAAAGTCTTTATTGCTCATTTGCATACGTGTGTCAGAAAACAGGCAAACATGGCGGACGCGGCCTGTCGTAGTAGTGGAGGAACGGAGCGATACGACAGGGGACCAGTCTAGTCAAGAAGCAGATTGCAGACTCGTGCAGGAATGTTGCCATCTAGCGATTCGCAATGGTACCACTGAGTTCGTACTTCCCTCCCTTCTCGACTGCGAGTGATGAGGATTCAGTTGGAAAGTTAATTGGGAGGACATGGCACGGGTGATATATTTGTTGGACATCCTCCCACAGCAACATATCTGACCTTTCGCCTGAGATTCACTAACCTCAGGTTGGGTTGTTCTGACTGACATGACTGAGCGAAAATTTGGAGCGCCGGGATGTCACGCTTGAGACTGCATTTCGGAACCAGATGAGAATATTCCCCAGAACAATTCTAAAAGGGGATGTACAAGTGAGGGAAATTCTGATATGTCGGTAAGATCGGAGGCCAACGCGATAAAGGAAATCCTCTCTGGCTGGCGGGTTAGGCCGTGCCATCATCAGGATGGTCACGCCTTTTACCTGAATTTTGATAACCCTAATCTACATAAATCCTGTCTAAAATCATTAGTCATACAATGTATTGTACTCTCTAAACTCAAACTCAGAAAAAATCCTAAGTTGAAGAAGATAATGGGGTGGGGTATGGTCAGAAACAGTAATGTCCTGTCCACTTACTTGTTCCACTCCGAGCCTGGCAAAGAATGACAGCGTGCGATATCTTCAACTTACGAGGTCATTTTTCCGAGTTCATGCTTGAAAATGGAACAGGTAAGTGGGAGTTTAGAGTAGGCCTATGTTCCAAGAGAAATCTCGGGTGTCGCCGATAGTAGTAAATACATGTAATTTCTTCCCAAAAGCATTAAAATCTGAATTGCTTACATTTTCAGGTACACACTCGTCCCCAGTACGTACGTTGATCCTGACATAGTTCGAGTATGGACTTCAGCGGGCTCGTTCAAACACTCGGAGGCTAAATATGAGTCGAGTGCACACCACTTTACGTTTGGGACAATGTTTGCACCATCTACATCAACCGTTTCCAAAAAAATGGGGACAGGAGTAAACAGTAACTCCACTTGAGTGCCATTCTTCTATCACTCACTGGATGGCAAAAAATACATGATGCAACAGAACCACTTTGACTTGAAGTATTTGTAAATGCATAATGCTGCGTCTGATCACCGACAAAATAATGTGACATTGCAAATTAAAAAACCTATTTTCACATCCAGTCAGATCAGTGCAGTCCAATTATTCTCAAGTAACCTGATATCTTTTGGAAGCTTCATCCGACAACCGATCTACTTTTTACATTCTTTGGGTGGCGGAGGCCTGATGATCACTGCAATTTAAATGAGTAAATTCCTGCCTGTATGAAATCACTCGGTAGAAGATCTGAAACTACAGTAGAGTCATCTAGGCCTATTTTCAAAAGGCATCAATCATAATTTTCTGCAGTCTAACCATAGAAACACTGTTTACTGACAATCATCTGGCTTAGATGTCCAGCCGACGACATATTGTGTGTTTTAGTGCAGATGAAACACAGAATGAACTCCATCCAATAAAAGTGCGTTACGTTGGTTCAATGTCACGTCACTTCCTCCACATGCTCCAGTCGACATCGATCATCCGCAAGACTTGTGAGTAAGCACCTAAAGGCCTGAAGAGCAGCTGTTGAACACAACAAATGTGAAATCGACGAAATCGATGAGAGAATTGCTGAGAATTGTATATTGCTGCGGACTGTGCACGAATGAACTAATACATCTCCATGAGAAAAGGAAAAATTACAATGTGTTACCACGTCCCAGGCCGAGAATCTGTCCTTGCGTGCCATTTTAAAATCATTTCCCTTCGGCTTTTTTCCCAACTTGGACGTCGGACGAAAATTACATTTATTTCGGCGACACTTAACGACTTTCATCTGTTTTGAGATAAGATAGAACGACAAGTATCCGAGAGAACGTGAAACCTGCTGCAACTATTCAATGGTCGACAACACATCGATACAAAAAGTACATGTATGTGAAATATAGTTAGAGCTGCGTTACTTACTGCATACTGAAACAAGTTTGTCTATAGATTGAGGTGAAGCAATTAAAAGCGTTGGTCGGCTTGCTCATGCCACGCCTACTCCCTTGCGATGCCTTGTGGAGACATGGTTTGTACCTCCTGTGCCTCCTGTACCAACGCACACAATGGACAAAAACACCAAGTGAAAAAATCTTTGATACAAGATCCTTCGATTCCTTGTTTTTCCCTTATTTGGCCCCTGATCTTGGTGGCGCAGAATAGATCCAAAGGGGGAATGCAGAAAAGAATGCCACATAGGAGGCAACTTTCCCCGACCGCCTCTGCATTCTTTCCAAATTGGTAACAAGGTACGAAATATGAAATCAAACAGAGTGTGCAGTTGTCAAAGCAACCGCATAATGGATGTTGGAATTCACCGGCCATTTTGCGAATTTCTGGCACTCCTTTTCGTCCTGAATTCACTCTCGCGCAATCCCGTATACGGAATGTGGAATGGTGCCTTGATATGGTGCTGAAGACCGCACCTGCCTCTTCAGGATAAGCCAACCAATAGGAGCTCAGGTAAAGGTCTCCCACCCACGCTTTCCAGACATATTGTTCANAAAGTTCATGATATTCTTTTAGCCCAACCACATGGTGAGCCAGAGGACTGCAGTACACCGGTGAACAGTAACGCAGGGTACAATGTGGTGGTCAGGTCAAGATTGGACTCGCATTCATTGGGTCAGTGTGAGACTTGGTCAGAAGTTTTAATGGGGTGATTTGTCTTAAGACATAACAGTGAACAGCCTTCATGGATGAATCTTGAGTTATAATGCAGTCTTTCAGAATGTAGACTGGACAATCTTGGAAGGAAAGATCTGAAATCAACAAGTGATTCTCTGAATGTTCCCATATAATATTGTTAGCTGAACTACATTTATGATCTACCTCTGATTTGCTGACATGACCATGTCAAGTTATCCCATTTTTACCATTTATCAGTTTCCCTATATTCTACTATTCCCAATTCCAGTGTTTGGTGGTGAAGTTGACTGTTGTGAACCCAATGATCCTTCAACCATGATAGAATTGAAAACAAGCAGGCTGATCACTCATCCCCGACAAGAAAGTTCATTTATGAGGTAACGTTTTTAGCTCAGCTGACCAAAGGTCAGCGGAGCTAGTCATATGTATACTGAGTGGCGTCCGTCTGTGTGTCTGTCTGTAGTCCGTTAAACTGGCACGTTTCGCAACCGCAAGGCCCAGGGTCATGAANGGGGGGGGGGTATATTCTCACTGGCAATCATCCCCATCAAGGTGAAACATTCTATTTGTACTGGCATTTTAAAAAAATTTTCAGTTCTGGTTGAAGTTTTGATGTCCCTGCTTGGTTTTGTTTCAGGTTCAAACTACTAAAGTGGTGGGCTCAGTCTTTCCTGATAGGGATACCAAAAATCATCTGTGGCTTCAGAGATGACGATGGTATTGTTAGAGAATTGAAGACTTATAAGACTTTGGAAATACCAAGTATGGTCAGGGTAAGTGTACAGTACTGATCAGGTAGCAGTTGCAAGTGTTCATCAGGTTGTCCATTTTCTAAAAGATGGGCCATTGTCTTACTGAATCTTGTCTGAAGATAAGAAGGAACTGACCAGGGGCAAGAGATGGATACATACATAGTCTTCATGAATGAGGGCCACTTGTTCACTTCATCTTTTGCAGGACAAACCCAATATGTGGAATGCAGGAGTGTGTTTCAACTTTCTTAATACATTCCTTTCATTTGTGAAGAGTGTTATTGCAAAGGATGATTGTTCCAGGTAAGTAAAGGTGCCAAGGATAGGTGTTGAATTGGGAGGATGTGTGTGGTGGCAACACTTGTTGTGAGCAAAGCAAAGCATAATGACATCGAATTGTTGCAGTGCTGTACCATTTATTGTAGAAGTCTGAGACAGCTGGTGACCAAAATCTTTTCCTGGCAAAGAAGGTAGCATAGCATCCAGAGTTCTCGATCCTATGAAGGTATGATAATGTTCTGTTTCTAAGTTTTCTTTCTATTTTACCAGGTCTCCATATGTTTTCCGTTATGAGCCAAAAGTTGCTAAGGGAAAGGTACTGTGGGAACGCCATTCTACTGGTTCCGTGTACTCCTTCCTTCCTGATTGGTACTTACAAGGAGGTGCTGAACATTCAGAATCTACTGATTCAAACAGGTGACAAATATTGCTGTTCCGCTTGGGACAAATATTGCTGTTCCGCTTGGGACAAATGTTGCTGTTCCACTTGGAGCAATGTCAGTGTAATCATTGTGAGACGAAGGTACCTGGCTGGGTTACAGTATCTACCATGTAGAGGACAAAGAGGATTGACGAATAAAGATTGTCTTTTATATGCCAGATACATAGTTAAATTCCTTAATTATAAAGGAACCAAACTATTGATTTCCTTCATGCTTTAATGCTGTAGTGTGTCATTCTGCTGATAGGTGTCCTACAGGTTACCGCAGTCAAAGTGAATCACAGTGGTGAACTGATGAAAAATGCAACCACAGGGTTTCCGCCAGAGGGTAAAATGGGTAAAATTCCGTACCCTAAAATTTTTCCAGGGTACGGATCCGTACCCTCAAAAATTTGATAAATTCACATATTTATCAGCAGTATTCATTGTTTTTCACCATTTAACATCATATTTCACGATGGAAAGTGATTTTATGCTTCAAAATACGCCTAAAATGGCACTAAACATCGTTTAAAACCAAAATAAACAAATAAAAATAAAAATAAAAATTTTTCAAAAAAAAATTTTTTTTCAAAAAAAATATTTTTTTTTGGTCCGTACCCTCATTTTTTTTTCTGGCGGAAACCCTGAACCACCAGGTGTCACTTAATGATATATTCTTGGGCCCGTTGTTAATGACATTGTCAAATGGATTTATGTGGCTTATATTGACTATTCCAACCACAAGAATAACCTGACCCCTTCCTTTATTTGCTGTTTCTCAATGGACTTTGTTTTCCTTTGTTGAGAACACTAAAAGTTGTTGACTGGTTTCGCCAACCGTTTATGGCCACCCTATGAAAATGAAATTTGCTATACAATAAGTATTCATGGACTGTCGTGTGTGCCCTGATTTATGAGTATATTGATTTTTGTCCTCTGTCACTCAGCAATCCTGATCAAATAAAAGTCGAATTAAAGGGGTTGTGATGAAACGCCGGGGCAACATGAACGAACTGGTACTTTTACTTCGGTTGTGCAAGCATGGAATCTTAGTGACGATTCCCTCTTGATTGACTTTCACTTCACGGGGACAAAGCGATTGACCATGCTCGCCAAAGCCTGATACTGTGATAGGTTAAATCCTTTTATCTCCACCGCTAGTTGAGAATTCTTAATGCGAGATAACTTTAATCAAAGTGTCATTATTGTCATGGTGTGTGTGGATCTCTGAATAGACAACACGAAACGAGCCAGCAATGTCTCTACGCCCGAAGCGAAAGCTATAAGCCGGTGAAGTTGCCTTGTGGCCAATGCCCAGGAGATGTGATTTCCTAATCACCAAGACGCTGGAATTAGATCTTACAATGGATTAGCTTTGACGAAGACCTTTCCGCAATGGCAAGACAGGTAAGCGATTCTTATTTTGTTCAACTGTCCCTGTTGTTCCCCGCTATTATGTCGAACAGGCTAGGGACCAAAAACGAACTTCGCCCACGGCAAGAGAAATCCCATATACTTCACACAGTGTTTCACTGATGCCGGGTACAAATTCTGTCGCAGTTCACCCGGTAGCCCGCCGTCTAGTCTGTGCCCTCATGGTGTATACATGACCATTACTTTCTGATGATCGTGTGCAGGCCCACACTTCATCCCGATCCAATTCCATAAAGCCATCACAAACTGCTGTTGGCATGCCACACCATGGATCGTTCTGCCGAGAGACGATGTTCAATGCCGTTACCGTACATCCGCAGCAAACCCGTCCATAATTGATAGATCCCCGTTCAATAACGTTACTAAAAGAGTCCGTTTACCACATGAAAATAATGATTTCATGGGCTGGACTACATCTCAATGATCTCAGTATCTGACGGATCACGTCTAGTCATAAATACCGAAGCAATCAGCGGTATGAGAGTGTGCACATGTAAGCTGAATACCCATACCACCTATTTTCTGGGTCTTTGACTGAGAAATGCTCATCAATTAAAAATCCCTGGGTCCCTTTCATTCCAGAAATACTAGTATTGGAAATTACAACAGTCAATATTGTATTACCGGTTCTCAAAATTTAAATATCCAACATATATATAGAGCACAAAAAACGACACACAAAATGATAGTACGTGTAAGTAGGCTAAAGTCGTCTCCGAATTTCGCAAATTTTCTTAAAAGCCTTGCACAGTTAATACGTGTATTTGGTAAATTTGACCGAAAGCCAGCGTGGTGCAGTCACGGTATTGCCAGAGTTAATGGCCTACAAGGCTTTAATCAGAATGTCATGCATATGCTTCAAGAAACGTTTACCATATCATAACAATACCAAGGCATGCAGAAGTTGTACGTCCAGGACTGGCTTCCACCAAGCTTTCTCATGACAATTTGTATTATTGATTGGCAAAAGCTGTTAATAGAAAGAATCATCTCTCATTCTCTGGCAGGAGGTTGGTATCAGACGGCCGCGCTGTGGGTGTAGCAACACATTCTTGCATTGGTATGGAGTAAAGTTTCTTCTTGATTCGATGTTGCTGGTGCGAAATGAGGATGTGTGTATTCTTTTGTTGTCATCGGGGATTAGCGTTCCAATAGTGATTCTGTCCTGTGTTTTCCTTTCCTTCAAGACCCAGGCTGCCGCTTTTTGTTTCTCCAGGTGATCAAGGTATTCTCTGAAACGGCGATGCTTCCTTCTGATTTCCGTCGAATAATGTTGATCCAAATGATTTTACGATGAATTAGCAGTTGTCTATAGCTACAGCCTGCACGCGAAAACTCTTGCGCCCGGATGTCCGGACATTACGTTTCTTATTCTGTGACGTTGATGGCAAATGGCGAAGTCCTATTCTGGCCTAGATTGTGTGTGTGTGTGTGGGGGGGGGGGGGGGTTGTNTCCTCGGTAGGGATTGTCTTTCTGCTCATTTGGTTTATCCTACTTGGCATTTTACACTGACAGGCTCTCAGTCTCACGAGCCTCCAGTTTCAATAGACCTTCAGAAACTTGGGTGTTTTTTTATTGAAGCGCGTCCTTCCTAACGTCGTGTTCATATTATACAGACCGGGTATATATAGGCGAGGTATATTTGCCACCATATTTTTATATTTATATCTAATAATCATAGACGGAATATTTACCACTTTGATTGAACACACAATGAAAAAATAGGCATATATAGACATTTCTCATACATTTCAAGACACCGTTCAATGCGCCCGCGGTGCTCTTTTTGTCGGGGAAATAGAACGGCTAAATTGGGTCCCGAAACTGTACGATTGGAGTAGGGTATAAGTCGAGCATTTTAACACTATGTTATATGGAGTGGAACTATTCGCACAAGCGCATTCACACCACCAAATGAAGTTTGTATTTTTCGGTTGAAGTCACTGATGACTTTAGTTTAGAATCCCAATGCGAAAATTTGTGTGTTCTTGGGTATTTTTCTCCCCAATCTGTGGACATGTTTTCATATCATAACGTCTTCTTTCGGCCTCGACTGTTTAATCAATTATTTTCTAAACATAATAATCAAATGTGTCAAAGGCGACTCAGCGACATTCTGTTCATACTGTGGTAGTGGTTATTGAAAGTGAAGCCACGTATACATTGTGAATTAATATGAGAATATCAAGTCCACCAGTCAGTAAAATCGAATGGCGATAATACGCATGCTGTCCTGTTGATAATACACTTAGTTTATAATTGTCATTGATTGAATCAAAATTTGCATTTCTGACCATCCGATATACTTTCAGAATGACAGTTGACAAATGAACTGCTTGGATACACAGCTTATATATAGCCTTGGCTTCTTGTAACGACATTTTAATATAATGTATTTACTTTATTTCAGACTGTCCATTTGGCTGTATCTCAGCGGGGGTGCTCAAGAACGTGCGCTGATCAATCGAAGACGCGGACGTTTCCAAGGTTTCTCGAGGACAGTGCGAAACAGAGCCGCGGCATTGGGCCGTCCGTGTCAAACCTAGTGAATCAATACGGTTTTGGATACGACGTCTATGGATACTGCAAATATGGCTCGGGACATATTGTACACGCTTCTATTTGAAGCGGTTGTGACTTGATATGGCAGCCGATACTTTGGTTCCGACGAAATCAACAGATCCCACTTCTGGTGCGACCAAGGGTAGTCAAACATCTCTTGGCCGCGAGAGTACTTTCGCTGTGGAGAAACTTGCAGAAAAGGAGAGTACATTTACGGTTGATTCGACAGAGAAAACAAAGCAGAAAACGAAAGTTCTCGAAGAACGCCGGCGTTCTCAAATGAACAATACCTTAGCAAACGATAGCAAAAAGGTTCAAACAGAAATGGCGAAGGACAACGATAAAAAGACAGGAGACACTGACGAAAAGCAAAACGAGGCAAAGAAGCCTGACTCAGATGAGAAAACTCCACCAAATGAAAATAGCTCAAAGGATAATGATAAGGGTAAACAAGAGGTTGAAAAGACAAACACTGAAAATGAACAACCTAATGCTTCGACCGCGGGCGATTCGGAAAAGCAAACGAACTCTAAAACTAATGCCGATTCTCCGCCTGAAAACAAAGGTGAGAAAGATGATCCCGCGAAGAAATCCGACGCGGCCGACGACCAAGGATCGGCGATGGGCAATGCGGCCACAACAGGAGAGGATAAAAAACAAATGTCGTCGTCGCAGGCATCATTAAGTGGCAAATCGTTGAAGGATAACAAGGGCCAAGAAGCGTCTAGACGAAACAGTGCGACCTCGGGAAAAAATGTCGAGGAAGCTACGGAAAAGAAGGAACCAGAGACAGAAAATAAGTCAAATGAATCTGATACAGTCGGAGAGTCACCGAAAGGGGGAGGACAGTTGGATGACGCTGAAAAAGCAGACGAAAATACGGGTAGAGCGGGTGATGAATCAGTAGACAAATCAAAGTCGGATGGAAATGATGGTGATGGTGAGCAGAAGGTAGAAGAAGGAACGAAGTCGGATGGAAATGATGGTGATGGTGAGCAGAAGGTAGAAGAAGGAACGAGTGATAAGAAAGAAGTGACAAATGACGATAAATCTGATGGCAAGCTGGAGGGAAAAGACAATACTGGTGGTGAGAGTGAACAAAGCCCAGCTCCAGAAGCGCCAGGACAAACGGTAGAATCAGATGAGAAGAAGGCAGATGATGTGAAGGACGATGGAAGAAAGACTACCGAAGAAGCTGAAGTGAAGGAGGAGAAACCGCCGTCTCCAAAACCGAAGACGCCGACGCCAGAACCAAAACGGGAACCTGAACCACCGAAAGAAGATAAGGATACGAAAGAAAGCAAGTCAAGTGAGGAGGGGAAGCCAGATAAAAAGACGGATGAGAAGGACAAAAACAAAACAGCGGACGATCCAGAGGTTAAAGCAGGGCTGAATGAAACTAGCAAAGAGGCTGATGAGGGGAAGCCTCAAACTGGTGAGGAGGATAAGGGTGTTGCTAAGGATACCGCTGATGATTCTAAAGAGGATAAGTCTAAAGTTGAGGATAGTACTGATGGGCGTGATGATGCCCCTGTGACATCTGACGGTAATGATCAAGTTGACAATGCGCAGAGTCGGGAGAATACAGAAATCGAGGATATTGAGGAACCTGATCCTAAGACGGTAGATTCGAAACGGAAGGAATCTGTTAAAGAGCCAGAAAAAAGGGAGCCAACCCCACGAGAGCGTCCGACACCACCACCGCGCACTCCGAGGTCAAAACGGCAAGAGGACAGCGAGAGGAACGTTCCCAATCACCCCAGTTCAAGGCCTACACAACGAGGGTCAACTGATCCGGACATGAGGGAGAAGACTCCGGCCAAGGAACCTCCCAAGCGAGGACGGAATAGAGATCGAGACTACCCTGGGAAGCCCATTCGCGTTGAAAACCCTCCCAAGAAAGCCGGGTCCAATAAAAAGTCACCAAGGGAGGAAAAGCCACCGCATCCACCGGACACAAAGTATAAGCCAGCTAGGAAAGGCAGTGATGTTTCGGATTCAGAGACCTATCGGTGTAGGGGATATACGCAGGACGATGACGGGGATGAGCCTATTAAGTCGATGGGGAGAAGTTCACAAATGGGTCCGAAACCTCGCAGGGCATTCGCATCAGATGATGGGAATAGTGATATCGAACTGAAAACGCCCCGTTCAAAACCAAGACGTGGTCCTCATCCTTACGCGAGGGGAAACAGTCCAAGATACAAACAAGGGAACAAAAAAAGCCCCAGGTTTGAAATACCAAAGAAAAGCCCCCGATATAAAGCTCCTACTCCGGATGGACAGGATAGTGATTCCAGTGATCCCTTTTTGAAATTTGAACGCAATTCTGAGGATCTTGCCGACCTTGAAAAGGATACGATAAACATTCTGGAGGTCATTCGGAACATGCAGGATGAGAATCGGAAAGCAATGGCGGACAATTCGAAACTGAGGGAGAAAAATCTCAAACTTAGCCAGACGGTTGGTGAGCTGAAGGAGGATTTTGATGAGGTTTGTCAGCAAAAGGAGGACGCTGAACGACGCCTAGCGGAGGAGGCGGGCAAGGACAACCGTGTACGGAAACTTGAGAAGGAGTTAAGGAATGCGGAACATGATCGGCAGAAATATTTGGCGAAAATCCAGGTTCTGGAAGACGAGTGCAGGAAAAAGCAAAGAAAAATCGAGGATAAGGATACTGAGATTTCGGTGGCTATAAATGAACTGCAGAAGCTGCAGAGGGAGAATGAAAAATTGATGGGGAATATGGTAAATATGTCTTCCAGAAGTCCGAGAGGTAAGCGTCAGGTGATAGTTACTGAGGTCAATGATAGAGGGACGCAGACGTTTCTGAGTGACACTTCGGCGGAAAATGTGGGGATGGTAGATATTCTGAAAAAGGAGGTGACTTCTTTGAAGGATTATAATGGACATTTACAGAAATCTCTCAAAGAGGAAATGTCGAGGCGAGAATTGGTGCAGACTTTACTTGATGACGTCATGAGTACAAATGAGGGATTCCGTAAACATGTCGTGAAAATGTCGGACAGGGAGAGCGAAGTGGAGGCGATGACGGCGCAATTGCGAGACATGGAAACCAAGCAGCTTAAACTAATGGCAGAAAACACGCAATTGAAGGCGTCTTTGACATTTTTGGAGGTGCAGAAACAAAAAGATGACGCGATTGAGGAAATCTTAACCGGGCGATCTTCAAAACGAGATAAGAGCTTAGAAAAACGATTAGAGGAGATGGAACGAAAATTACGTGCTTCGGAAAATAGGGTAATAGACCTAGAGGGGTATTTGGATGAAATTTACAATAATGATGACGTTAAAATCGTTATAAGGTCTGACACAAGGTCAAATGTGACCGATACCAGTATTCCTGCTCTCCCTAGTGTCTATCCACATAAAAGCAATAAGGGGCCTTTCACAAAGATTGACCTGCATGCTTACAACAGCTATGCACGGCTGGCCAAGAATAAATCAAAGTTTAAAAGATTTTAGTATTATCAAAGTGCCTGGAAGTGATTTTTCTTACGGTGAGGTTTAGCGTCGCGTGATGGCTATATCCCACGACGGTGATCATGTTTGTCATCAGACGGACCTGTTTCTTCCGCTTGTGTTTGTCGACGGGCGTTTGCATTCGTGATATTAGGGAGTTTTCGCAAAGCTCCCGAAACGCCAACGCGAATGACAAATCCATTGTTCGCTGCTCTCTTCGTGGCATCGAACAACGGGATTGGCGTTCGCATTGCCGTTTCGGGGGTTTGCGAAAACTCTGTATTAGAGAGTTTTCGCGAAGTTCCCGAAACGCCACGTGGACGTCTATCCTTTGTTCGGAGCTGTCTTCGTATCACCGAACAATGGAATTGACGTTCGCGTTGCAGTTTCGAGGGCTTTCGCCATTGACTTGGCTGACGCTCACATTCGCATAAATTTTTGTATTAAATTGAAAAACGCCCAGTAGGTCCCTGCAGAGTCCATCCTATACTTTTCAATGAGCGTTCTGTAACAAAACGTATTTTCCGTTCCGACTCTAAACAAAGAATCGCCGTGATTAATGGATGTTTTCTTAGTTGTTCACCTCCGACATTCAATCAATGCAGTGATTGAAATGTACGTTGCCAGTGGAAACAACTAACAGAATGGTAAGGTAGAAAGTGTTCGACCACACAGGCGTGCATTTCACATGTTAAGATCAATGGATACATTCACAGTGTTGCTCAAAATCCAATCGTCCGGCGCATGAATTATCATGGATGAACGCAGGGAATGTACGCAACGCCAAAACTCTACACCATCAACATTTCCAAAACATTCCTAAAAACATTGAGTAGCAACAAATCTGCGACACTCTTGTTTTGTGGAAAATGTTTTAGAAATGTTGCAGAAGAAATGTCATGTGAATTATTCTGCAACATTTCTAAAACATTTTCAAAACACGTTTTGAATTGTTGCAAGTCTGTCCACTCTGTGCAACAATCCCAAAACAAGAGTGTTGCAAATTTGTTGCAACTCAATGTTTTTAGAAATGTTTTAGGAAATGTTGATGGTGTAGACAGGCCTTTAGTCCAGTTCTAGCGTAGTTAGGAGTAGAGTTTTCGTTTGAAAATTGTATACACAGAGGGTCCTGGCTCTGGTGCTATGTAGCATAACACTGTGATAGAAAAATTCAGTTTGACTTGTAAGCTGTTGGGACCCGTTGCTGAGGGATCGCAGAGTGCAGTCCCTTGTTTGTTTTGAAGGGACCTGTCAACAACAGGCTCAGCTCCACTGATATCATGATATAAATGTAAATAAAGGGAGTTTTATTTTATGTTTCAATGTGTCCCGTTTTCATGAATCTCTGCCTGTTGGCTGCCAGTCGACTACCATACCATCGGCACGCCGGGGCTTCATCGAACACGAAGACAGCGAAGCGTACAGCGGAGGTTTCTGTCTTCTCTTCCTCATTCATGCACAGTTGGCCCACCAGGCAACTCTGTCCATCAAGTGGTATATTCTGGGTTACCAAGTTACCATCGGCAACAGTGGGAACAGACACTAACTGGCACTGCAGCTTACTGCTTCCTTCAAATCACTTGCACCATTCGTCCAGCGCCGGAATACCGTGCGCCATCTGGCATCTGTGCCAAAACCAATGTAATAAAGCTGTTTGCCCGGTAGTCAGGTGCCAAATGGTATTCTGTGGGAATTTCGTGAAGAAAGTTGCCGACATACCTCAATCGAAAGAGTATCACGTCCTGAACAAGAAAATCTTTGCCGGCACTTTGGCATTTTCTTTTGATAGGAATATGGGCTGTTTTCTTCTGGACGACGTTTGATGCAATCTCGAAAGCGCTCACATAATATTTGATGAAAAAAGCCTACTGGTCTTTCAGAATGCAAGCTTGGAGCACTTTCTATGGCTGAGTTGCCGTCCAGAGAAACCTGGGCAAGAAACCCGCAGGTGAAGGACGCTTCGCTGTCCCCGGACATTGCTGGACCTATGTTCCCGAAGCCGTCGTAAGGTTAACGATATCGTTACGCTATGCATTTTTCCAGTTTTAACGACATCGTTAACCTAACGACGGCTTCGGGAACATGGGTCCAGGATAGTTCGTCCATCCATTCAAAGATGGCACCCATACAGTATGTCCTCAGACTGAGGCTCAGTGTTGTCACCGGCTATTATATGCTTTGTAATAATCCTGAATGATAATCGAGTTAGCAATACCATAGCTTGGTTACCAATAGCACTACGTCATAAATAAAGATAGTCCTTCAATAATCCTTTATTGATTTGGCCGACATTTAATTCATTATTTGCATGTGAATAGTAGGGACGTTTACGGTTGGCTTTCGACATCAATGCACGCGGCGGACGGAAAGATTCGACATGACAGCAATATTGCGGATATCATCGGTATGTTTTATGTGTATGATATAGGCCTATGGAGAAGATGACCATTGATTCAATTTCAAGATTTTACTGTCATATAAAGACTCGTGCGGTTCCTTTACTTTGTAGCTGTTGGAAACGATAAGTATTACGATGGACTGTCTTCGGTCGTGCCATCACGTGAGTAGGTCCAAGACCACCAAAAACGTTTGTCTTCGATTCTTCATCTTCGTATTGATTGACACAGGACGAAATTCATTAAGAATGTGAAATAGCCTACCGTAGGCCTACGTGAATGTAATGAAGACCAGGAAGGCCTATGCAGACATGACAGATCATGCCAAGCCCAGCAATAGGCCCACATTATTTGCTGTATGATATTCCCATTTGTGAAGTGGGCCCTATGATGAAATAAACAGACAGTGACACCCAAAAATATTTCATCTCAAAACAGAATATTTCACTGAGTTTGACAATAGCATTATATAGGTACAAATCGCGTAGTGGGGCTTACAGTGTAGAGCTATGCTTACTAGTTAAAGGTTTGGCAAGTTAGTTTTTTAGGCCGACCTTGTATCGCTCTGCATGCCCACCAATGGACGAATTCGTCGTATTTCTGGTTCACTGTGGGTGAGTCTTGTGTCGCCGAATGAGTTATTCAGGTTCAAGACGATTGAACCTGTCAAATATGAATCATCCACGGGTACAAGTGTCCCTGAAGCGGTACGGAGAGACATGAGGTCGGCTTAGGGGTTCGACCAACCTAACCAGGGCATCCCGATGGTCGTCAAGACAACAAGACCACTATAGCAAATTCATTAACTGGCATCATTACATTACCGCATTTTCCTGTGATTTCCGTAATGTGGAATTGATATTGGCTTTCGTCTAGATTAGGCTACTTCACCAAACAGAAATGATATATGGCCATTGAAAACGTTGCAATAGTTAATATTTGACCAGTCATCATTACATTTTGTCCATTGCGTTCCTCGGCAGATTTGTATTGGATGTATGCCTCTCTTGGTGCCAATACCGTGTCGTACGGATCGTGGCGTATCGTACCTCCTCCAAGGAATTATTCACAAACAAACGGTTTGAAAATACGATATTTGTCTTTTTCAGACAGACTGATGCATAATGAGTGAATGATGACCCAACGACGTCGAAAATGGCTCACGGAATCAGGTGGATACATTGAGGAGGAAAAAGGTGGGGAAAATGGATGTCCCGAGTGCCCCTTCGTGTATTTCCAATAAGGCGGAGCACGTCACGAGGCAGACGATCATGGGGACATATCCAAAGAGATCGGAATCTCTGGAATCACTTTACACACACTGGAATAACACTAAGGGAGGTTGCTGCAGCATTTACGTCCAGGAAATATGTTTGTTCCTCATTGCTTCGTTTTTGGTCTTCCTTGGGGCAAGTATGACGTTTGTTGCCGTCTTCTTTGGCATACGGGACCTTTATATACTGGGACCACCAATGTTGCTCATAGGATGTATAATACTTGTGGTGGCGAGTGTTTATCTCGTGAAGAAGGTAAAATTACGAATGAGAGTTGCTGCGATGTGTCGGAGAGAAGAAGAGACAAAACACCCCGCATTTACGAGCATACAACAACATTCACCCATGTTACCGAAGTCACAAATGAACGGTCATCCAGGACACGATGCAATGCAGCTGAAACCGACAGAGACGGACCTGTACGGGAATAATAATACGAAACATCCGCCCGCTGGTTATCCAGCGGTGATCGTCGATGTCGACCGAGAACCGCGGGTGTTTTTCCCAAATAACGGGGTGGTGGACGGTAACCACGAGTCCACCTTCACGACGCCATTGCAACGGTTACAAAAATCGCCTCAAAAGACGCTCAAAGATCACGACTCTACCTCATATATTGTGCCAAAGTTAGAAAGCAGGGACTCGACACTAGATAGTTTTGCTTCCGAACCTGTGGTAGTTCCGACACCACCACCATCGCCACAGGAGCAAACCACTGGCATTCCAGAAGCTGCGAACTATACCCCAGTATCATTGACTAAAGTGGAGATTCTGGACACCGAAAAATACGGCAATTCAGCCGTCACTTAGTTCAGTCATTGCATTACCCTCACTTGTAGTCTTCGTATTGCTGGCGGACATAATTTGCACCAAATCTATTTTTGTTGCACTTTTAGAGATATTTTTGTACTCATTTTATACTGTCCTACCGATCTTTGCAGTTTTAGCATTTTATGCCAACGGTACTTGCCATGTGTCAAGCTTATACCAATAGCATGAATAGTATTCCACCAGACTATACTGTATTGTGAACATGGTGAACGCGACAAGGCTACTTCCGGGGCTACTTCTTGTCAATTCCAGTTCCAGCAATGTAACGTTTCCTAGGGTATACATGTAGATGCCAACCTCAGAGCGTTTTCAAAAGGAATCGTGGGAGTAACTGACAACACTCATCTGCCTTTCTTATGGTTGAAACAACCACCGCTCACCCAGGTGCATTTTTCATGTTAGGGATTGGGGGCAACTGACAATATCATCCTCCCAGTAGGGTTTTTTATCTCTTTTCTTCATCCTTACGAGACCCAAACCCTGTTATGGGAGGATGGACAATATTCACCTGTATTTCAGGGTTGAACTACCGGTAATCAACATGGTTCACAAAGCAGTCAAATGACAGCAAACCAAATGAGCATAAATACGGTATTTCTGGTGTTTGGTCTTGCCAAAACTTCAGACCTGAGAAGAAACACAACAGACTGAATAAAGAGACAGAAATTAATTATGACCTGTTCTTTATTTCACTTGTTCATCAATGGACAATGAAAAACTTGGATTGAACATGTTTACTGTCCCCATTTCTCAGCGCCAGCTCCACCCCATGAATCGGTTGTTGGTGGTGGAGCAGGTACAGGTACAGTGGTAGTTTGAGCAGGTACGGCAGACGCACCCCAGTCAGCTTCTGTTGCTCCCCAATCTTCTGTAGATGGAGGTGGTACATAGCTTGATCCTCCCATACCAACACCAGCTGCTGCTGCTGGAACTTCGCTTGCCCATTCACCAACTTCAGCCGGAGCAGCAGAAATAGCATCAGGGGCCCAATTCTCTTGGCCGTACTCGGGTTCCTTGACAGTGGTCTTCTCAACCTGGGCAGCTTGTTCTTCCTTCTCAACCTGAAGAAAATATTTACTTTGTAAACATTCCCATTTCACAATGAATGGAATCTGAATTCTGGGCAACTACCTGCTTGGGTAAGCTCACAGCAACTCCAATGGACCACTCCATAGTCCCAATATGGACATACTTACCTCCTCAGGATCCCTGTAGAAATACAGATCAACCATAACATCCCATGGCTGCTCCCTGCTGATGGACCCACGGAGACGAAGAACCTCGCGGGCGAGCATCCACCACATGAGACCAATAGAGTGGGGACCCTGAAAGGAGTGAATGTTTTCCCTCAGTCTTTGGCTAAATTTGCCAACTCAAGTCAGAGAAGTACTTAGTAAAGTAAGATCTGTATTCGCCAAATGGAGGTCTGGTAAAAACAAAGCCTGCCATCTTGTCAACTGTGTGTGACAGTCTGTTGATCACAGGGAACGTGACATCTGAACAGTGAAATAACTATGATTACTCTGCATACCTTGTTGTTACATGGGATACCGATGTCCACATACTTGAGTGGAGAATCAGTGTTGCACAGTGCAATCACAGGGATGTTGACATATGATGCCTCCTGAACTGGCTGGTGGTCAGTACGGGGATCAGTCACAACCAGGAGACGTGGTTCACGGAATGCCGCCTGAAATGGAGAAAACACAACGATGTATAAACTGAAGAATGCCTTATCCACAAACAGTATGCAGTGTTCTCCAAACCAGTTAAAAAAAGGGCGGCCCGCCCATCTTAAAAATACCGACGGCAAAATCCGCCCCTCTTAAAAACGGCCCGCCCCTCTTAAAAATTCGTCCGCCCCTCTTAAAAATTCATCCGCCTGAATATTTATGATTTAGATCGCTCAATTATGCATCTCAGATGCTCAGAAAACGCATCTCAGAGCACCTAAAATCCAAATTTCGCTGGGGGAGGGCCCCCAGACCCCCCCCCAGAGGGCGCCTTTGCCTCCTCGCACGGTGCCTTCAGCACCAGGCCCATCGCCGCCCCTCTTAGACCAAAACCCGTGGAGAACACTGAGTATGAAGTCATTAATCATGTGAAAACAATCAGTAAGAAAGCATTTGCCATTCTACTATTTAATCATCAGACACATGACAACACCAATCGTACCTGAATTTGATTGGTGAATGTACCAGGGGTGAAACGTCCAGCGATTGGAGTGGCACCAGTGGCAGCGGCAAACTTCAAGACAGCACGCTGGCCATATGGTCTAGCAGAGATGACACAGACATCAGCGGGGTTCTCAATGGCAGCAATGGCACGGGCTGCCAGGAGGAGCTTCTCCCAGGTCCTGCGAAGGTTAATGATATGAACACCTGGAAAATAATGTTGAATAATTCCTTTAAATCAATGCTATCCATAAGGAGATGTAAGAAAGAATAGAGTTTTCATTGCAATTACAAAACTTGGCAAAAATGACGAAGTCTGTTCCTCATCTTTCTTACCATCACTTTTACACTTGTAAACATAAGCCTCCATCTGGAAATCGACGCTGTTTGCGCCGAGGTGAGTTGAACAGGCCAAAAACTTGGTAACATCCTCTTCTTTGAGGGCGAGTACGTCTAAGCCTCCAGACATCTTTAAGGTTGATCTGTAGAGTAACGGCGATCAACCTGGAATACATTCACAAAGACGACAAGTGTCAGTGGGAATAAGTATAGCTATCACAACTCAGCAAGCACTATAAGGCCCTTTCACACAGGCAGGCCCACAACATGTGTCTTCATGTTAGTTTATCTAACACACGGGAGAGGGCGCATTCGATGTGACCGCATGGCGTGTAGTGCATGGAAGTGTGTAAATCTGTATACTGAATGTACAAGCCCGAGCTACTCTATCATAAACGCCTCATTTACACAAACTATTGAGGGTATCTTTATATTTTGTACAGTTCATATATTTCCTTTACATATATCTCATTGCTATGCCACAAAATTACCACCAAATATTTATTCAGTAATGAGAAAAATGGTAATTTAAATCGCGATCTTACTATCAAGTAACGCCAACAGAGAGCACAACGTAAAGAGGGCGCTGCTAATGTTGGGGGTTTCCACTACCGATTCCACGGAGTTCCTCGCTACTGCGCAAATCCGGAAAACTTTGTCTGCTCGAGTTAAAGCAGTACATTGTTTCATTTCTTCATTTTTGGGGCAAAAATATCCGCCTGATTTGATTTAGGTGAACTAATTGTTCTCAATAAATGCCTTCTAATGTCCTGTGATAGTAAGCCAACATTCTGGACCGTTATTGGGCTGCTAATGAGCTCACTGCGACCGTGATTTCGTAGCAGGCCTATGCGGTGTGGCAGGAATGGTTGTCGCAGGAATGCAAATCCGAGTTACAACAGTTTCTACCGCGCTTGATTGATATGTCTTATTTTGTTTTCTTCCAAAAGGTGCTCCTGATCTGCGTACCGGTATATGATTGCTGGCTCATGAATGACTTGAGCCGCTGTGATGCCACTGAGTGATGCATCACCTGGCCGCAACTGCACTGGCTAATTCTGGATAACCGCCAAACCGGTAGGGCCTACGACTTACAAATTTAGCACAGAGTCAGTCACTCAATATTAGCCTGATCATGCCATTGCTGCATAATAATGACAAACTTTCCATACCAACGGCTCTTAGGCAATTCTTCAAGGATCACATACAATATCAGGTAAGTATGGCGGTTCTGCTCTAGTGGGCACGCCCATCTGAGCATCTTCGGACATCCAGAAGATCCTTTTGATTGTTTGAAAACTTACTCATTGTGATTGTGATGTTCACAATTAGATCTACAAGTTGTAATTCCTAACCTTTAATATCTTGACAAGCCTTGTCAAGATATTAAAGGTAGGCCTACATCATCTTTCTGTGAATATGAATGTAACTCAACCAACATTTTAATTTACAGGAGTCGTCCCAAAAGCTAAGGAATCATGACATCAGAAGTGTTGGACCTGAAGGTCTTTTATATGTTGGGCAGAGAGAAGTTGCAGGAACTACACCAGAAGATGGTACCTATACTCTTTTTGCATTGGACCTGTCAAAACCTTTGCTGTGAATGTCACCTCGAGTCCTATTGGACTGAAAAAGGTCCATTTTCATCTGCCTTTGGAAAGGATTATAAGTGACCACCTGGTGTATTGTAGGCCTATGTGTATGTCATTGCAGGTGTAATAAGATACCTTGGGACAGATGATGCCACCACTTGCCATATTTTGATTTTGAGACATTCTGGATCTGGTGCTGTGATTCTCACTCACTTTGATGGAACCAATACTTATAAAGGAGTCCAGGTTGTGATGACGTTGATGAAGGAGCTGTTGCGCGGACGTGACAGAGGAGAGGATGGGAGGTAACCTGCTGGTTGCTTTTGACTTGGTGCTTTGTCAATAACATATGTAGTCACAAAATCAACCTCCCCATATATCTTTTTCAGATTGGAACTTCATCTTGCTGGGGGTTTCTGTGATGACAGACTGCTGTCAGAAAAACTGTCTCTTGAATTACTTAGTAAGTTCCCTGGACCTCTGTTGGTTGGATGCTGAAGACCTGATGACAACATTGAAGTGCATGAAGGTTTAATCTTTGTCCCTGCATTGTATGGACCTGCGTTGTCTCTGTCTCAAAATGGTGCTGAATTTACACATAAACTGGAATATCCTGAGGGTAGGCCTACAATGTACATCTTGTAGATATTTTGGAATTTGCTTTACATTCTCTGAAAATGATAACTTAATGGATTCCTTTCAGATGCTTTCAGTAGTGTAAAGGAGGATGTTCATCTCATTACAGCATGTATAACAGGTATGTTGACCTGTTGGTGATAGTATCGACAAAATGGACTTCCAGGCAATGAAAAAGAACTTCTTCATCAGTCTTCTCATTCTGCATTCAGTGCAGGCTTGGCCAAATCTCATGATTTCTTCTGTTTGCCTCTCCCAGATTTGAACAACATCAAGAAGAATGATACTGACTTTCCTGTCATATATGGTTTAGGTAAGTGGACTTGCGAGGATCTATTGGAGAGTCAGGTTTTGTCTCTGATATGAAATGTACAGGACCAGATTTCTCTGAGTAATTGACATGTCATATTGTGTGCTTCATTGAGTTAAGAGAGAATGAGAAAGTGATGAATTGCCATATTACTATTTAAAACAAGATGGAAAAGTGATGCACCTACCAAGCAGTATGCCTGATTTTCTTGCCATAACAAAAGAAAAACTGTTCTAAATTTACGATATTTCAGCTGTTGATGTGAAGACAGGAGAAATTTTTAGGGCAGAATTTCCAGACAAAGGACCAGACTTGAGCATACGCTGTGCAAGAAACTTCACAGGAGGCAGTGAGGTAAGGAAAGTTTCAACTGATGAATAAAATGAATTTTTCGCCATAAATTCCCATATAAATACCTGTACCAAAAATAGGTAAGCGATCTCTCATTTATCCGTTTTTGTAGATACACACATTGGTCCTGCAGGCTGTTTTCACATGTGAGTAGGCTGTTTTGCAGGATTTGAACTAGCATGACCCAATTAAACAACCTGCTTAATATTTTTACTGATTTCTATTTTAGCTGTTGAATATCTATGACCACAGAACCAATCTAATGACCATAGGACCATTCTCGTTTGATCCACTGGCGGATTTAGACTTGTGGATGAGAGCTCCAGATGGTTTCATACTTAAGGTATGTTTTTATCCTGGTGAAGTAGATGCCCCTCCCCATTCAAGTTTCTTAAAGAAGGATCGAATTAGCCTCCTCCAGCAGGGGACAACTGGACAATGGCCAAAACTCAATTTGTAGACACATCATATGATGTTTGTGGATTCAGACTTGTAAGACAATTGTGTGGACAGGGCAACAAATCTCAACAGTAGACTAGTTCTCAGCACCGCGGGAGTCAGTGGAGCGGCAAAGACAGGAACCAGTCTATCTCAACAGTAGATGAATGATTGATGGCTTTTGTTTGTAGACACTTATTTTATATCGATCTATTTCAGTATCTATCTACATCTCCAGAGCAGGAACCACCAGGATATGTCAAACATGTTAGAGAGACTCTGGCAGTTATGAAGGAACACCCCAAACCAATGGAGACAGTTTTTCCAGGGAGTAAGGCTCGTGTGTACAGAAAAGAACCCAATGGTAGTTGGGCTCGTATTTCATAACACTTTTGTATATTGTTTTTGTTAGTTGTTTAATCTATTTATTTTAAACCTTTTGTATTAAGTTATACGGTGTAAAATTTTTTTTGTTGTGCCAATGACAATTTAAAATTTATAAAGATAAAGATATCAAGATAAAGATAAAGACAAAGACAAAGTTATAGAGATATTGGTTGTCTTCGAAAATTTAGAATCATGAAAGACGACTTGAATACAGCAAATTTGCATCAAAGCAGTGGGTAGCAATAATAAATACCATATCACATAGTATTCAGTGAATTAGTCTTGTCCTCTGTGCAATTTGTTGCTATGATCAGCCCTCTAGCAGCTGTTTGAAGCAGCCTAAACCAAAAATGCGCTTAGTTTCCTTTGTGACTAGGCCTATATCACTTAGTTCGAACACTGACAGATTGTGTTCAAGCAGTGTGTTCCCATAACCTCCGTCAATACCACGTCCAGTTTCCCTATAACGAGGTCCATGTCTTCTTGAGTGATGCACAAGGGAGGCTTAAACTTCAAGACACTGTTATCTCGACTGAAGAGAATCTTTTCTTCATAAAGTCTGCAAAGAAAGATCTTGTGACCTGAGATGCCTTTCTTTAGTGGGGCGAATGCTGGCCTTTCACTCAACAAAGTTATTTTGCTGCCGTAATCCGCTTCTACCCGCAGAAGTAACGCTATTAACTCTTGACAGAGAGGTGAGCATAAACATGTAGTGAGTGATCTCAAGATACAAACCTGTCGACTACTCGGAGAGCTTCCTCAGTAGCGGGTTCTCTAGTCGTTCTGTCCTTTACAAGATCTATGCCGATCAACAGCCCCACACCCCTGCAATGAAGACGGCGTAAGAACTCATCATTCACATGTCTCGCACTGCATGGACAATCGCTTGGTTAGTGGCGGACTATTCTTACTGCGACAGCACGCAGTTGGGCTATCTCTTGGGATAATTCCAAAAAACATCCTCACCTTACGTCGCCGATGATAGAGTGTTTTTTCTGCAGTTCACGCATCCTGTCCATGAAGTAGGCCCCCAGTTTGGTGGCGCGCTCCATTAGGTTTTCTTTCTCAATCACATCTAAGACTGCGAGGCCGATTGCGCAGGATACGGGGTTACCTCCAAACTGAAAGGAGATAAAAGCGTAAGCTGTCTCTCAGAAATAAATGAAGGTACGGTTCTCGATCCGATCAGACGCCAGCTACCGTCCTTCCTGAGTCGCGACGGTGATGATTTGTAGGTCTTTGGCCAGAAAACATCGCCTTGATCCACCAAAGCGACGACATTCCGCGGAATCTTGAGGTCCGGACTGAGTGCTAAGGTCTGTACTTGCCGTGGTGAAGTATGCCCGTCCATCTGTCAGAATATCCCCAATTTCCTGTGTGGTTATGAGTCCAGCTAATGGGTGACCATTGCCCATACCTTTTCCCATCGTGACAACATCAGGCGTGACTCCTAAAAACAGTACATGTACATTTAAAAGGGAGTGAGCCGACTTCCCATTTCGCCAAATCCCATTTCGCCAAATCCCATTTTGCCAAATCCCATTTTGCCAAATTCCCATTTGGCCAAATTCCCAAATCGCCAAATTCCCATTTGGCCAAAATCCCATTTGGCCAAATTCCCAATTTGCCAAATTCCCATTTCGCCAAATTCCCGTTTCGCCAAATTCCCATTTCGCCAAATTCCCATTTCGCCAAATTCCCGTTTCGCCAAAAATTTACTTGACACCCCTGTGTTCTTTCAAAATGAATCGTTCCAAATATTAACAATTTTTGAAGCAGGTTCAGAAGTGTAACAAAGCGAATGGTATCATTCCAAAGACTGATGTTATTTTCAAGGTAAATTCTTCAACGATAACGATTGCTTTTAATTTCAATTTTCTTTTGTTCTTCTGATCCTTGGGTTACACTCCTCTAGCAGTGTTTGCTCCCTTCATATATCTGCACTGACATAAGCGCAGATATAGTCAAGGGAACAAACACTNGACATGTTTGAATGGTCGTGTCAGACAGCATCTTCAGACGTCGACTCCGATCACTTCACTCGGCACTGCATGTTGCCTCCCATATCAGAAGAGATACGTTGAGGAGATGTCTGAATGGCCCTTTTGTGGTCAGACAAGGGTGGTATAATGCTGTTACTTAACCGTCTGTCATCAGCCGATCACAGACGGTTAAGTAACAACATTATATACGAAACTGCATTAAATCGTTCCATATTGTCTTCATTTTGTGCGTAGATTCTTACCACGTGTACATGAGGAATGTCCTTCTTGTCATCACGCCGATGCTTGGGGGCTAGTTCGTTCAGCGCAACTGTCTGACCATGGTAAGCGCTAAAAACAAAAGGTCTTGTGATAAGATTATAGAAACGATCCTTATTGTAATCGCGAGTTGTAGGATTGCCATCAAAACCCACTGGTAAATGGAAGAAAATGGTCAGGCGTTAGACTTGATGACAAAAACAAGGACGAAACGGTGGTCTTCCCCGACTAGTGAACAAGTGGGCTCGATGCTGACTGCCTTCCCATCAAAAATAGATAAGAGAGGACTTGAAGTTGATCGATGCAAGTACAAAACTCACTTTTCTAGGACGGCCAGATCGAACCTCTTGGTTACCCGTCTTGCCAATCGAACGGCCAAGTCGTTGGCTTCTGACCTGAAAGCATTGAGACGTAGGCCCGTATTTTAGAATGCTCCTCAACGTAAAGGAGTTCCAAGGCTATTGTTCTCAACACAGGAGAACAATAGCCTTGAGGAACTCCTTTACGTTGAGGAGCATTCTAAAATACGGGCCATAAATCATTAGCATGTCGGCTTGTATCTCCGGAACTGGGGTCGTTTCACCCTCAGTTACCAGTGGATATTTCGCCCTCTCAGTCAGTTCGCAAGGAGTCTTATTCGTTGTCTTGTGCTTTGTGTTGCTCCTGGCTGATCAAGTGCTTTCTCGGTTTCTTTGGTACGTCGACCGTCGCTCGATGAAGTCGATGGTTTACCCTTCTTTGTCCATTCCCACAAAGTGCAAGTAAAATTACCCTTACCCAGAGTTCAGAAGGAAGCACGCCGTCAGTTTTTCAGGCAATGTGTCGGCGAGTCTTTTTGCGTACAACGGGAGCTGGTCGTAGAGGAATCGGTGGTTGGTGTTCAGGATCGACATCTGTTTTACCGCCGCTTGTACCACGTCAGGGTGGCAATGCCCGACTAAAGGAAAGGGATGCGGAACCATTCGTATACATGTAGTTTCACGAACGACCCCTCATCCCCATGTAATACGATCATCACTGATACTTTCCTTACACATGGCTAATGAGACACTTCATTGGTGTGAACCTCACTGTGAACCTATTAGGAGACGACAACATATATTTTATGTGAAGATTTACAGCCGGTGATGACTGCCGACACCTCAACGGTCCCGATGGTTGTCAATCACTACTGCTCTCCCGTTCCTACCTTGGCAAACATTGTTAATGCAATCCAAATATCTTGTTCCATTTTCATCATACATGTACTGTCCCGCCGCTTTGGATATTTTCAACGGATCATGGTGATACCACATGTGACAGTTGATAGCTTGCCTGCCGAGCCAAAAACGGAACTTAGTTGACTGGTGGTCAAATTGCGAATGCAGTGCGGCTAAATACCTCGAAAATATCTAAGACTAATATGGCTGAAGTCTGTCAAAAATATTTTTTGATAGATTAGTGTGAAAAGGAGATTTAGTGCATGGACCAAGACGGACGGTCGGCGAAGAATGC
>NMRB01000794.1:247443-271245 GCA_002633025.1 Notospermus geniculatus | reverse complement strand
CCCCACCGGTGCTCATCTGCTTAAAATGCCCCCCTTGCGAAAAAAAGCTAGCTACGGCCCTGGCCAGCGTATCCGTATGCCGTGTACCTCTACGTCAACTCAGCCTATGGAAACCGATAACTTTAGTACTAAGTGACACCAGCATTTACTGCTCACGCGTGGTAGCCTAACACAGTTCCCCCAAATTCTAGAGCAGCCAAAACCAAGCCAAAACAGTGCGTTCTGTTCTACGGCACGTTCTGAAGAATTACCTTCTTCTGAAACATCCTAGCTCGCGGATACTTCACAGCTTCTTGCTTCTCCATGCATGTCCCCCGCCGGTCACTCATCTGACACACAACGCTGCCGTGTTTTGGAATCGCTACGAAGGACGTACAATTCATGACTATGAGGCAGCCAGAAGCACAAGAAATACGCGACTTTTCTTCTCCATCATCCAAAGACGGTGACCGTAAACTCCAACCTGTCACCACGATTTGGTAAATCGTGAATTTCATTGCGAGAGCCGAAAAAATCCGCATGTGTATGTGGATGTTGGTCTACGCTGTGACAGGCCTCGGGTTTGACATTGGGTGACTACATGTATTTCGAAGCTCTTCGGCCATATTGGCGAAAATCTGGGCGACCATCAGTAACGTCTCAGCGACAGTCTTGCAAGGAAATTGAAATCTAGCGTGTAACGAGTAATCGGTTGTGAGCGTACGTTCTGTATACCGACCGGAAAGGGGAAACGGTAACAGGATTACATGTATAAGGAGTAGGCTACGCCTAGTCTTAACTTTGACGTGTTGATAATTTAGTTAATGGCCGTATGTGCCCACATGATATGAACCCGTGATGAAAATGGAGGAAGAGTGTCGTTTTTGAGAACCGACTGATCGCAGACGAAGCAATGACGTAATCAGTCAATACTTTGTTTATTTGCGTGAATTGAAAGTGACGAAGTAGGAGTATTGATCACCAAATCGAGCGACGTTTTGTCTTGTCACGTCTTACACAAACACCACCGGCCATATTCTAGAAACTTCCTTAACATTAAGGTTTACCATTGACTATTGTTTGCGGAGCAAAATTCAAAAGGTTAAAGTGGACCTAAAGGCTCGTCTACACGATCATATATTTGTTCAAAACATTATCATACATTTGTATGACTAGCATGATACCCATGGCGAGCACACGCACAGGGTGCATGTGGTCAGAGGATGGCATAAGTGGTAAAAAAAGTATAATGGCACCATAAACAGTAAGGGTGGCCAAAAAACCACGCCGAAGTCATACTGTAGAAAATCTCAGAATATTATGGGTTTTAGTAGTTTTTCAGCGGAAAACCTTGTTCGAAATCAAGGTATGAATCGCAGAAATGGCTGGTGATTACCCCCAGACGGGTAGAGGTGGTAGGACGTTTGCCCCCATTCCACCCCCTCCCGATATTTGCCTCTGGAATTTTGCCCGCCGGACATTTACCCTCGGAGGAGAGGCCCCCAGGACATACAGTACCCCCTGACATACCCCGGACATGAGGGCAGAAGTCCAACGGGGGTATCAAATGTCCAGGAATAGATGTCCTNAGAAATCCCGGTAGGTGTGGCTAAGCGGGTTTTTCAGATCTTCGAAGTGAAAATGAGGGTTCCTAAGGGGTAAATGTTGGGGGGGGGGGCAGAAATCATGGGCAATTGTCTGGAGGGGAAGTGTCCTGATACCGCCCATAAAATGTAATGATGTGGCGATGAGACGATGGCCGAAGACAGGTGTAGGGTGTTTCGCGGCTCACACGGAATTGGTGCGGATGGTTTACCAGCGCAATAAAAAAAGATGGTGGCATGAGCATGATTAGTGCAGAAAATCCTTAGGCCTAAGTCGCAAAAAATTATCGCGAACGTGGAGTCGATAAATTATAATTTGTACATGAGTTGAAATAGGACTATGTAATAAAGGAAAATGGTATATTTCTAGGCGTGTCCATGTCGGCAGATGGGAGCTATCCCAACACAAACACCACCATCACATTCCTTAAATTATAGTAGGATGATGTTCATGGACAAATGTATGATCGGTGTGGACCGTTTTCCCAACAAACTTGAATAGCACCCAACACGTATGATGATGTTCAAACTTTTAGCTGCATTGTGTAGACGGAAACCCACAACAAGCTTGGACATCATCATACAAATGTATGATGTTTTGAACAAATGTATCATCGTGTGGACGGGCCTTTAGTTTATGGATGCTTCTAGAATACGGGCCTATTTATGCATTTTTTGCTGTCACATTAGTACAGTGGTCCTTTAACGTCTTTTGGCCTGGGCCTATACAGGGTAACCCCCNGGGGCAACCCCCCCCCCCCCCCCCCCCAAAAAAAATGGAACAACCATTGTTATCAAGAGGAAGTTTATTTCCGGCTAGGAGAGAATTCATGAGACAACAATGAACCACTCAGAAGACACCAAGATATCCCGATTTGTTCTAGTGGTTTTGGGGTCTTGGTAGTGGAAGTATGCTTATCCAGTATTTCGGGATACCCCGTATAGTGAAGCTAGTGCCAAATAGTTGGCTTATTTTTCCCCATCGAAACCCGTCCATATGTAATGTACATGTATGTCACTGCATGAAAACCACTTCAACAAACATACACGTTACTCCACAGAACTAGAGGCCTGGCGGCCTGGATAGCTACGCTGGGCTGTCACAAAGTTTAAAACTTATTCGGGGGCTCTGTTGTGTTCGTTGATAATATGAGCATTCTGACCACAAAATTGCTTTTGACTGTCAGTGACAACTCTCGAAATGCCCGTCGTCAGACCCGTGGGCCGGCCTCCTGTCAAAATTGCTTCCGCCAAAATGATCGTCAATACCGTGCGGCCCAAGGGACCTAGATGAATTTAAGTAAACAATGTTTACA
The DNA here is from genome assembly GCA_002633025.1 of Notospermus geniculatus. Lineage (NCBI taxonomy): Eukaryota > Metazoa > Nemertea > Pilidiophora > Heteronemertea > Lineidae > Notospermus > Notospermus geniculatus. The sequence continues at coordinate 268,346 of NMRB01000794.1, read as the reverse complement.
GGAAACAAGCAAATTTTATATGACGGAATAGAGTAGTTTACTCTGGAATACAGCCAGATAAACCATTAGGCACGCCATATTACGTGGAAGTACATGTATACGGTATATGAAAAGGCAAGCCAACAATGTCTTCACGGTAAAGAATCCATTTGAAGCCTAAGGGCGGCCGTCCATTGGAGATTTTTTGTGCGCATTTTATCATGGAAGTAGGTTATAAGGTTATGAAAGTGAATCGGCTTGAACATGCATCATTATCTTCAGTTTGATACCAAACACGACGACTGTACAGCTCTCTCTGATGGTCTTTAAGTAGGTCAGTAGGGCATGAATGTGGGTCAGATAGAATCTGGTCTTTATAAGCTTCAGTTTGATACCGAACACGGCTTATTTTGCTCTAGTGGTCTTAAATAGGTCAGTAGGTCTGTAAGATAGAACCCGAGACAGCAGAGGTACGTTGGCCCAACGTCGGCAAAGGTTGGCAGAGGTTGGCGAACGTCGGACGCTGATAATTGGTCATTTGCCGACGTTGGTCTAACGTTGAGAATAGGTATTCACGACGATTTGGGCATGCGTCGGCCACGGGTTGTTCATCCACGTTAGTCTCGGTCACCCAGCCGCTGTTTCGAATCTGGGGATCGAACAAGCGTCTGGGTCAAAACGTCAATTTTTCTGTTACGAGCAGACCAAGATCCTGGTCTGGATGCTGATTGGCTAATCAGGGACAGAGCTAGTCATTGATTCCCATCCGTCGATTCCTCCCATTGGAAAATCACAATCCGGCTGCTGATTGGGCAAGAGAAGTGATCATGTGACCTCATCATGGCGACGACCACATAATGTCAGTTGAGATTTCTCGACGTCGTCTACCATACGGATACACAATTCCTGCTTAGTTTTCAGCCTGATATTCAACTCCAATAAGTTGATGCTTCGAACCTACGTTAACGACTTGGCGGTGCGCCAAGTCAAACGCGTGTAAACGTGTCTTCCGCCAAGTCATAAAATCTGCCGCCATGTCAAAAAATCGTCCGCCAGGTGATTTTATTAAGTGAAATAAACGATGAATAAAAGCTTAATCAACATCCTCTTTGCCATTAGTGCCCCTTTCTCATCCTAATATCCTATCACCAGCCCCAAACGCCCACTACCTGACGAAATCGCCATGAACGCGGGAACAGTCGTGCGCTCTCCCTCCGACAGCCACGCCGGCCGCAGTCCACGAAAATCAATACTAGTAATTTATGCGCAATCCACATTATGTATTCACGTCTCTTCGCCCCATATTCGCGCCCTTCTTCCTGATTCGTCAATCAACTCCAGTCATGACCAGCGATGAATGGAATAGTAGTGTAACGGTGACCATATTTGGTACAGCCTCTGACGTCACGCACAACTCGGCCAGTCGATCGGCAATTTCCGTCAGTTTTCGTGCCAAGTGACTTCCTTCGTAATGGCCGCCGCTCATTTCGATTTTTATTCGCAGATGCCGGGAAATTGGGTCTTTTATCCCCCAATTTTCAAAAATTACCCCCCTCGCGCTCCCCCCTCTAGGGCCGCCACGTTACTCCCTCCAAAACTTCGACGGCTGTCTAGTAAGTTGTCTCAGATCACTTCACCGACCCATTCATTGCCAGATTCAGACATTTTGGAAGGTTGTGAGGTGAAATTTTATCCATCAATGGAAGCAGCCATCTTATGTCACGTGACCTGCTACTGCATTACCCACAATGCACTGTATCACAAGAATAACGGCGTTCTGGGCCAGACGTTTGTGTACCAGTACCTGCGGAACGAAACGGCTGGCTGCGCGAGACTATCCACGTTGGCCCGACGTTAGTGTTTGAAGGGCGCTCGGGTGCTCTATAATGTCAATCAAAGGTTGGCGAATGGTTGGGCCAATGTCAGAACTTACCTCAAAACAACGTTGACCCAACGTTATTCGCGGGTGCAAAATGATGTTGGCACAACGTTGATGCTAACGTTGGGCCATACGTTGTCCACCGACGTTTTTCAACGTTGGGCCAACGTCGCTCTGCTGTCAGGGACCTAATCTTCCTAAGCTTCAGTTTGACACCAAACACAACTACCTTAGCTCTAGTAGTCTTTAAGTAGGTCATTATGTCATGAATCATGTTATTTTCCTAGAATCATGTTATTTTCCTAAGTGTATGGGTTGTCCCTGGTGAACCCAAGTTCACTAGACTGGTTACGCGGTAGACGGTAAAAAAGACACTGGTAAAAAAAGTCACAGGAAAAAAGACACTGGTAAAAAGTCACTGGAAAAAGACACTGTGTAAAAAAGTCACTGGAAAAAAGACACTGGTAAAAAAGTCACTGGAAAAAGACACTGTGTAAAAAAGTCACTGGAAAAAAGACACTGGTAAAAAAGTCACTGGAAAAATAGACACTGGTACTCGAGATTCCTGAGATTGTACTGTTAGCACAATAGGTGGATTGGACATGTTGTGTCAAGCTGAAATACGACACAGTTTTTTTTTGTTTTGGCTTAAATCAGCTGAGCAAAAATATCAGACTTAAATGGGATTTCGGACTATGGTGGGACCTTAAGGGCCATATTCATAAAGGGTGTTTTTCTCTTAGACGCGGCTACCTAGCAAAAACGCTGACTAAACGGGGGATAATCGCACGTTCAACCCTATTAAAAATAATGTGCGATACCATAGGATATACCATAGAGAATACCATAGACAATTACCATCGATTTTCTATGGTACTTGTCTATGGTGTTTTGTAACAGTCTATGGTACTTTTCCCTATGGTACCAATATGATACAATAAGAACTTTATGGTTCATCAATTTCTGTGGTAATCTTTTTATGACATAATAAGGTTGTGTTATTCTATGGTTTATTCCCTTTCTATGGTGTTCTGCTGTATGGTATTCCACCATAAAACCACAGAAGGTACCAAGTAAAATGCTTGAAAAACAGTATAGCCGATACGCACGGCCCTCATTAACATTAATTTGCATACCGTCTCATGACGAACTTTCGCGCGGTGTGGTTACACTGGTGGCCGATAGGCGCCACTACCATCGATCTTTCTTTTGCTGCTCCCGCATTGCAAAAGTATCTTTTCGTTTGTTCTAAACATAATCTTGAAATCTGCTGGTTCTCTCTACAAAATAAAGCCTATTTGACAAAAATCCAGCAATTTTGTACCAAGTTATCGTCGTTTTCCGATTTCGCCGAAAGTCCGAAATTCGCGAAACATGCCGTGGCATTTTAGCGGACTACCTAAAGTGCAAAAAACCGTCAGTAACCGACACTTGATTCTGATGGTAGATATGTTCATCTATCATTTAATGAAAAAAAATCCCAGCTCATTTCAGCCGTTTTGTAGAAAAACCCGTAAGAACTTGCCCTTTTTTCGGAAGATATCGTGCCAAGTGCGCATGCGCAAATCAATTAGATTATGTCTGCAAAATGACAACAATCAGCTGAAATGGAGTGTATGCAGCAACTGAAATAAATGTTTGGTTCATTTAACATGTATAATTAACCCTACGTCCCACTGCATCACTGGAACATGGTACAAAACACGGAAAATGCTTGCAAGGTGGCAGAGTCACAAAACAAGCCCTCCACCTTCCAATGCCTGTGGTGGGTAACCAACCATGTCAACTTGTGACATCCATCTGTGGTCCATCTGATCATCTTCGGTATTATTCCCAATTTTAGAAGACCAGTTTACATTACCCTGGTGCCCGTTCCCTTGGCCTTGTCTCCTTACTGCCAGACATTCTGAACAGGACTAATAAAAATGAATTTTTTATTTCAAACAAATGTTTATTCATATAAGCAACATGCAGCAAGTACCAGTACATAAAGCATGTAAACAGGGGTTCTGCTGGAATAATTTATTTTGTAGCCAAATCTGTAATTTTTTAAATTATTTTGAAGCTTTTTTCAACAATTCATTGTAATTCCTTTGGGAAATTTGTAGCCAATCAGTTATTTCCTTAGCCACTGAATAAAAATACTAGTATTTGCAAATGGCTACAATGGCTACTGCCAGCAGAAACCCTGTGTAAAGTAAAGTATCCTCAAAACAATGTGGCCTGTCATTCAAATGACATATGATGCAATTGGTAAAAGTTCCAAAGGAATAGTAATACTTGGAGAACAGTCCATCAATGAACCTATAACCATGGCTTCTCTGGCTTTATACTTTTAATCCCTTGTTGACTGAACTAGAGTTTGATTCAAGGGGTTTCAGGTTCCTGTTACAGAACACCCAGTAAATCAAGGAACACATTCACAGTACTAAGTAGAGGATTTCTCAAAATATTGGCTCTTCGATGACAAGTTCTTTTGTATAACTTTAGCTATGTCCTGCTGCCCAACCATGTTTACCACTCATCAAATGAAGGCCATCAGGAAAAAAGTTCCTTCTTCATGTTCTTGGCTGAAATTACATGGCTTGGTGAGTTGTTCCTTTGTCTTTTTTCCACAGATTCTGTGAATTTGTGCTGTAAAATAAGAGATTGTTTGATGTTAGGCCTAGTTAACCATTGCTATCAATTAATGACAGACCCATGAGACTTATGCTTTAATTTTGACCAAGAGTGATATCAGAGAGTTGATTACTTGTCTTGACTTCATAAGCTGGTTAATCCCATTATCTTTCAAAAATGAACCACTACCAGGGTAAACATGGTAAATGGCAGGTTGGCCTACTATAACCTCAGTGCTTCATGATCTCAACAAATACATGGATATGAAACTTACATTTTTGGACTGAACACTTGCACCCTTGTAGTGCTGCTTTAACTTTTCCAGCTGTTTGGTGACATGGAGGCCCTTAGCATGGACACCAAGTGAGTGATGTGATATTGTTTTGTTGCAAATGAGATGCAAACGGGTTGGTTTTCCACAGAACAACAAAGTTAACTGTCATTCATCAGTCCTGAAATAACAATATAAGATTAAATTAAAGAGGATCATTAATTACAAAGCGCAGTGTTGTAATAGGCCAACCTTACATCACAGTAGGGCCTATCTTTGTCCATGCGGCATGCCTGTCGCATCATTCATCAATCCGCCATCATCACTGATATGACGATATCAACATGATCAAAATAAAATAGATAGGTATAGGCCTAGGCCTACCCCCCCCCGGCCCCTCTTGGCCTATATATAGCCAAGGCCCCAACCCAAGCAGCTTGGCAAGCTAACCAAACCCACCCATTCATGATCATGAACCTGACAAAAAACCATGCCAAGCCGGCATGGCAATGGCCAATGGCAAATGCCAATATGGGATCAATAGCATAGCATAGGCCCTAGCATGACAGCCCTGGCCTAGGTCCATGCAGAACAGTGTGCAATCGTCAGATCGTAGGCCAAACTAATTACAGCATGGTAATTCAGTTCGGCCAAGCTACATCATGTACATCCCGTATGCATGGTATGCATTGGCGTGTATTTGGGAAGTTTGCCAAAATCCAAGCCCAAGTAAACAACGCTGAAATCACCTTCACTGCCGTATAAATGGCGTGTGAAGATCCCTACTCCGTAAAGTAAGATCATATACAGCCGTAATCGACATAATCTCATGAAATTATCGCACAGAATTACAAATAAAGGAGGAAATTTAGGATTGTTGACAACACCGGACGAGTCGGGAAAGCCCCTATTTTCGGTAGCGAACTCTATCGGCGAATGGGGAAATCAGCGTAAAATCTCGACAAGCCTCAGGAAAACAGCGGACTACCTAAAGTGCAAAAACGGATTGAGCTGAAATTTGGGATAGTCATTCAAAAGATATCAATCTACATTCTCAAGTAAGAAAACCCCAGCTCATTTTTGGTTCTTAAGAATTATTATCAAATTTATTGTGATGTTTACTCAAAATGGCTCAGAATTTGCCAGGAAATTCCAACTTCAACTCGAAAAATAACGAAGTATTCAACAAGATCATGTTGAAACAACTGGCTGAATTTGTTAATAAACATGTAAATTTGATACTAGTATAATCGATCGAACGTGACATTGCGCTTTCTTTAGTATTTTTGTGTTTTTATCAGGACTCCTCGTCTCCGTTCAAAAAGTCGCGCGATCAGCGGTCACGTGACCAAAATCCGGCCGGAGTTCGTCATGAGATTTTTATGTTAATGAGGGCCGTGCGTATCGGCTAAGTAAAGTTTGTCAAGACTCATATTTTGACTATAAAGAGACTTCTCCGAAAGTGCATGTTTTCTCTTTTGTCAGGTACATGTGTATTTGGTTTTACCATAAAAAAACTTCTAGTATGATATTCTCGCTCATAAATGCAGACCAACTGCAACCAACATCAGAAATGATTAGTGTTTACAGTAAGCAAGAATCTTATACATTTATAAATCAGAACATTTAACTCCTCGTTTTTTTTCAATGGGAAAAACTTTTCCCCCATTTTCATCCCATGTACCATAGGAATACCATAGAACCATAGGAAACCACGGTACCATAAATTAATACCATAGAACCATAAAACTCTATGGTACCATCAACTAATACCACAGAACCATAACATACCATAGCACCATAAAAGGTAACCATAAGTACCATAAATTAATACCATAGAACCATAACATACCATAGTACCATAAATGGGAACCATAAGTACAAATGTACCATAAATTAATACCATAGTACCGTAAAATACCATGGGTACAATATCAGTATAGCATACAATACCATAAATACCATAGGGTATCATAGGATACCACAGGATACCATAAGGTACCATAGCTATTTTTTTTAATAGGGGTGGCAACAGCATTTACTTCGTTGGCCGTTCCGTGGTCCATCAGCCGCTGTACATCAGGAGTTGGCATTTGCTTTTCCTTTCCCAACACATACTCATCAAAATGTTTCCTCTGCTCCTTTAAAGTCCTTAGGCCAAGAGCTGTATGTAACGTACTGCCCGTTATCACAGCTTGTGCCCTGATGTCATGCCAAGAACGCTGTTTCACCAGGGCTGGGTAGACGGGGCCGAGTGGGGTACCCTGAATGCAGCGGTAGTTATCCTGCAGCGATAGATCAACAACACCGCCACGAACAAACACTGAGCCTGCTTCGTTTTGACACCTGATTGAAGCAATTTCCTCGACATTGTAGAGTGTCAAATCAATGCACCGATTCAGTTGATATAATTGCGCAAAAACAGCACTGATAACCAAACAGTACTTTGATTTTCTCCAGCCTTTGTTTTCGGCTGATGATGTGTCAAGGAGTTTGGTTTTAAGATGATCCTAAGTTTTCACTTAGAATATTCAATATCTTCACCGTGTCTGCATTTGAAGTGTTTTCAGTAGCTAGCGTCCGTTCTACAACCACTTTTGATTCACTCAGGGTTTGCTGTCTCTGTGCCGCAGTAGGTGGGTCCTCATAACCAAACAAGTCCACTTGACCCATTGCGGATTCAGTAGAGGAATTTATCTTTTTTGCATCAGCACACAGTTTGTATGACTTCAGCGAGTGTTCCGGATCATTCTGAAGCATATCCAACATCGGGAGTAAGATACCTGGCTGGACTGACTCCTTAGTTAGGACATCATCAGTTGATGTTAATACTTCGAGGGATGGAACTGCAAAATTTATTTCTGAAGTGTGCGGGTCAAATTTTCCGGGATCTGATATTCCACCAATGATGTCTCCCTTGTTCTTTCTGCCGCTCATGAAACGAATGAACTTTCCATGAAAAAGTTCGAATCCCGTTTTTCAAAATAACTTCACTTCTTTTGAAAAGGTCATGCCGGACGTGTTGTCAATGCTATACCATCGAACAACATCTTGGAGAAGTAGAAAGGAAATATTTTTCTCCGGGAATCTGCCCTCAGCAAGCAGCTTAAGAAGCTTGACAACCGTAGTGAAATAAGGTTTTCCCTGATTGTTGGTTAGATATTCGTAGGGCGCTATGTTGATGTCGTCCGTTTGAACTTCTGCGTGACGGGCCTCAACATCAGAATCATCACAATCGGCAAGACGAATCCGCTTTCGAGGGGTTTCACCAGGTACTAGCTTCCCAACCGTATACACTTCCTTTCCTCATCAACCATGACTGTCCAGTTGTCCTTGACGTCTGCATAGATGATACCAAAATTATGCTGCACTGATACAAAGTGCCCTGATTCGCAGTATAAGGAGCGTTCCTTAATCCGAATAGCCTGCTCTGCATGTTCATTGATGAAATGTCTGATGACCCCCGCGAACACTGGCGACTCCAGTCCGCATTGACAACAGGTATACATAATCTTTATCTGGAATGAAAAAAAGCAGTATAGGACAACATACTTGAAGAACAAGAAGAACAAATAGAGGTAGTCGTCAATACCCTTGAGGCGTACACTTTCGTTGTGCATAGGAGTCGATGCCCGTACACCGATTGTCGCCAATGGCCGTACACTTTCACTCCCACATTTTTCATTCCTAAGTACAGCGGCCTGTGGTGATAATTCGACATACAGGCGCTAATGCATGCAAGTATAGATACAAAAGATACAGCAAACGAGAGGTCGCAGGGTCGTTGATAGCACCTCATTTGGAGGCATTTTCTAGTATGTCCTTTCGAATCATCGATTCAAAGTCGTTTTTAAGTGCATTAGGTGTTCTTTTCGGTCAAAATACCCGAACGGCCGGTAAACCTACTTTCAGTCGTAAATCCTGTGCAATTGGTTATATCGCTTTTATCAGAGAATACCATCAAGAAACGAACAAAAATCTCCAAATCCATAGAATGGTATTCAACCGGAAGTTCGTCTATGCTGTGTACTCCTGTCGTCAATGGTGTACGTTGACCACAGTGGTTTACTGCAAATTTTGTTGAATTCCGACTAGTTGATCTTATGATACAAAAGGACTGAATTAATGAGAACCCCACGAACGATGTGAGCGCAGGGTCAACTGTGTAGATTTAACGTACATTTGCACGTGGAACACTAATTGTGCTGAAAATAGTTCTGTTAGAGAAACGGAATTCAATGCATCAAGTTGACAGGTTCATGTACCTCTTCAGCACAAAAAAATGAAGCTCCTGCCTACATGTATTACGTTTTTTTTTCGGCCAGCCTATACATTTTTGCAAACTTGCAAATAATATTCATGAGATGCACACATGAAAATTTGTATTCAAAAGTAGAAATGATTTTTTTAGAAAAAAAAAAAATCGTTCGGTCTTGTTTAACATTGACAACAAATGACTAACAGTGAGCACGTGTATTTATTTGTTATTTTCCTCAAAGATGAATGAGATTTCCATTGACAATACAGTTTAATCGATAGATCGGAATATGTTCTGTGCTTCATTCCGGCTCTGGCAGGAGGATCACGAACGAGCAACGTCAATAACTCCAAAGGTTATCGGATGTCTCTCTTCCCAAGATACTCGGAAGCACAGCCGATTGAAATTAAAACAATTCATTAATGTAGAGTAAAGGCCAGTTTCCACGACAGCGGATTCCGCCGCGGTTTGCGGCGAGCGGAGCGGTTTTCACAGGCATTGGAGTAATAAACACGCCATGTATTGTTGAACCATCGAAGGATTATCCAAAACCCTGTGAAAACCGCTCCGCTCGCCGCAAACCGCGACGGAATCCGCTGTAGTGGAAACTGGCCTTTAGGGTAACATTCCAGTTGTCCATGTTTCATTGATCTTGACTAGTAGTAGGGGAGCCAAAGGCCAGAATTGTGCAAAATAAGGGTTGGACGTTGCACAAAAAGGTATACAATTGCTGTTGACATTTTTTAGTAGGTATATCTATTCTGCATAAGAATTGGGAGGACTGCTCTGTCATCTCTCTTGCGAACTCCTGTTATCAAGTTTTGGTACTGACTTTATCATTGGACTGCGGGTGGACACGGCTTTGTACAGGGGCAGGGGGACCAATGTACAGCTAACTTCTGAACGGTTGGATTTAGATTCTGTAAATGTATTACTAACAGATAGAAATATAGGGCAACATAGGGACAGTGAATCAAATAAGCATGGTCTTAAATATTTTCAGTTGTTACGTAATAAGAAATTGCAGTTATAATGTAAAATTACACAAAATGGGACCAAATACCCCCAAAAAGTGATTTCCACTTGCCGAAAACAATTAAGAACATCCTTGGCTGATTCAGAGACACCACGTTTCTATCTGTTGGTAAAGAGTCTAAATCGAACCGTGCTGAAGTTAGTTGTACACTGGTTCCCCAGCCCCTGTACAAAGCGGAGTTCACCAGTCCAATGATAAAGTCAGTACCATAACTTCAAAAGGGTCCATATACGTGTAACTTCAGTTCGCAAGAGAGATGACCAAACAGTCCTCCCAATTCTTATGTAGAACAGATATACCTACCAAAAAATGTCAACAGCGATTGTATTCCGGTACCTTTTTGTGCAACCTTATTCACTAATTGACCTGCTTGGCTCCCCTACTATAGAGATAGTTATGGTCCCTACATTGTCAATGTAGGGACCATCTTGATATCACTGGGTAGGCAGGAATTTTTTCTTTCTTTCTATCTTTCTTTCTATCTTCTTCCACACTCAATTGGGACACGATTCCAATAAAACCACTCAATCACTGCAAAATCAAGTAGTACCATCATATAGTCAATATTTGTATCCAGGTCTGAAAGGTTAGATAGTTTCAAAAAAATTAACTTACGATGGCTTTTGAAGACTGGTTTATCATGAACTGATGAAGTTAAATATTTCCAACATTTTTTTTTGTTTGGTTCAGGCAGAAATGATGGATCTGTAATCCAGCTCGACCACTTTTCCCTTCCTCTGATTTCTGAAGACAGTCTCCTCCCCGCCCGGCCCCTTCCCCACCTCGCCCCTGCCCCCGCCCTCCCCCGCCGCTGCCCCTGCCCCTCATTTGTCTGCCCTTCCTCTCTATTTGCCTGCCCTGCATGTGTCCTTCACCAGGAAGACATTCCAGGAGGATGGAAACCCCAAGAACGTGACTGCTGTGCCACAGAGTCATACCCCTCCTTGCCCTTTCTTCACTCAATTTCCATTTTCTGATGTAGGGACCGTCAAATTTGCTGTCAAGCAAATTTTACACTTCTAGTTCATGAACTTGCAATCACTCCAAAGGTGACTGGATGCCTCTCTTCCCAAGACGAGGGAGTGCACAGTCGATTGGAATTAAAATACTTTCGTCAAGAAGATACAAGGGTAACATTCCACTTGTCCATTTTTCACACTGATCTTGATTAGAGACAGTTTATGAACTTGCAGTCACCCCAAAGAGTTTGATGAGTGGATGTCTCTCTTCCCAAGACAAGGGGGTGCAGCGGTCGATAACTGACAACTCTTTCTTCTACTGTAAATTTTACGAAGTTTCTTGCGTGAGCTGATTGATTCTTGGATGACTGACGTCATTTGATTCTAAAATTTGAGTAGAGCGGCATCGATGGACTCGCCCATTATAGTCATAGTGGTGTTTGCGATTTTCGCGGTCTGGCCTCACGATAAGAATACACCCCCCCCCCCAAAAAAATAATGGGCCTAATTGTTTTAATGATGGGTTCTGGATGACCTCATAGTTGTTTTTCGACATTACGGTGGGGGAAAGGGGCCTTAAAATCAAGCTAGTGGATAGCCTGGATTTTTTGACGATCACACCATCACCCCTCTGAATAATGGAACAGTCCACGTCAGAACTGCCGGTGTAACGTTTTTGAGCGTTCCCCATCTGTGAGAGTTCCCCTGCTATTTTCTGACGGAATAAGCCGCGACTCGACAATGGAGGACACACAGAGAAACGTGTCGATCTATCTGCCAGTGTTTCCAGAGCAATAGGGGGAACACTGACACACGGAAACACAGAAAAACTTTACACCTGTTGAGATTATCAAGAAAAAATGAAATGGTCCATGGACCATGTGCTCACTGGGTTGGACATAATAGTCTAATGAGGGAGAGTACATATCAGTTATGAGCAATCTGAGTCAAGTCATTCCCAGGTAGGACTTTGATGACTTTTGGGTTGCCACCTGGCGGCCATATTGGATGTCCGATCGGTCAGGAACTTCACATGCACATAAAGGTCATCTGCAGGGGGCCACATAGCACATTGGACCGCTTTGGGGCAAGTCGTTCCTGAGTTACAGCACTTTGATGATTTTCTGGTTACGCCACCTGGCGGCCATATTGGATGTCCGATCTGGTCGAAACTTCACATGGACATAAAGGTCGTCTGCAGGGGGGCACATAGTACATTGGAGCACTTTGGGTTAAGGCGTTCCTGAGTTACAGCACTTTGATGATTTTTGGGTTACGCCACCTGGTGGCCATGTTTGAAGTCAAATCAGGCCGAAATTTGACGTACGTGTAAAGGTCATCTAGATGAAGGTAAATATCAAATTTGAGCACACTGCATCAAGCCGTCAGGCCGAAATTTGACGTGCGTGTGAAGGTGATCTAGATGGAGGTAAATATCAAATTTGAGCACTCTGCGTCAAGCCGTTCCCGAGTAATAGCACTTACTTGATTTTCAGGTTACGCCACCTGGCGGCCATACTGGATGTCCAATCGGGCCGAAACTTGGTTTTTTAAGGTACCCCTCCAACGCATGTTTATGCAAGATATGAAGTCGCTCGGTGAAATAATGACAAGCTGTGGCAGGTTCGTCACTGTTGTCGAACTTTGACCTCTGTGACCTTGAAAAGTAGGTCAAATCAAAAACCCGTTCCGTTATATATGTTATGTATCCTTATTAGCTACACCTATGATAAAAATTTGGAGATGATCTAGTCATTAGTTCAGGAGTTATTGCACTTTTTGTGTTTTTGGTTTTCGCCACCTGGTGGCCAAACTGAGAGTCGAATGGGACCGAAACTTGGTGTCGTGGGTCATCTCGTCTAGGGGTGTATATTTACCAAGTTTCAGATCAATAGCTCCAGCGGTTACAAAACGTGCCCTGCCAACGGACAACGACGGACGAAGACGACGACGGACGACGGACGCTGCACCATCGTAATAGCGCACCCCAGTGAGCTAAAAATGACGGGTGGCACAAACCAATCAAAATGAGTTTTTCATTGATGTTTGTAGACGTATTGAAGGCGTTGATAGGCCGTCGAAATATATTAAAGATAACGTATCATGACTTCATTGTTTTTGTAAACATGGATGTTTACATCATGTTATTTTGGACTTTTGGGACATACCAACCCAACAAATTGTATACTTTCGGTGTCAAAAGAAGTTCCAGAGGGGCATGTCACCAACAAATTACTCATAAGACAAAGAAAGACTGGACACAAACAAAAAAATGTAAATAAACAGTGATTTTCGTGGCCCACGAAAATACCCGTGATACATTCAACCTCGTTCCCAGGGGCCGTTCGCTTTCTGACAAAATGGTGGTCGAGTCACTAACTGGCATCAGTTTTGGATTTAACGCACGTGATTGGTTGACGGGAAACCGTCAAATATACCCAAGAATATACCCAAAGAAATTTTCAAAATATTTTGGATCAAACCAGAAGGTTATCTATATCAAGGTTTGATGATTTTTTGTAAAAAGAATTTTAAAAAGCACAATTGATTATTTTGACTCGTGCTGCCACCTATACTTAGTCCAAGATTCCTGGTCTAACAACCGAAGCTGATTCCAGGGGTTAGTGAGCGAGTATTCCGAGGTTGTCTGAGCGAACTATACCCCTGGGGACGAGGTTGTGATACATTATCTTTAATTCCACCCCTATTATTTATAGGGGTGGGAATCTGGGAATCCCCAGATGCTCTGTAGTTTTTCGAGAGAATCCCCGTTTTTGTCCATTTAAAGGAGGGCGGTGTGAGAGGCGATATAGACCGCCGGAGTCCGCCAGGCACATGGCCACTGGGGACAAGGGTCCGGAGGACCCCTGTCCCTAGCAATGCTATTTTTAGAAACAAAATGACCTGATTAGAATGGGAGAATCCGAAACAAACCCACGTTTACACATCCCCAGGTTTACGATCCCCAGATTCGAAACAGCGGCTGGGTGACCGAGACTATACCGAAGTCACCTTTCAACCTAGCGGTGACTGAGGGAACCAAAATGCGCTCATCTGGTCAAAGGATGTTACGTAATTTTTTTCGCCCGTAGAACTTGTGTTTCACTGATAAAGTCACTTCACAGACCTGAGGCAATGGCTCAACCCTCCACGTTTTCAGGTACTGTGAGTAGACAACGCAAGCTGACAGCTGACCGTAGCGAGGTATTCCTATACCTTACCGAGAAATGCATGCTCAGACAACCAGAAACGGAGTATTAGACAAGCGGCGGCAAGAAATTATAATGAATTTTTTGTGTCTCATTTCAAAAATTTGTCGGTGGCTGTTATTATGCGGGAGTCATGGTCCCCCAGACGCTGTTAACTAGTGACTGCGTCCGGCGGACTATTTTGTCACGAAAATACGGTCCCGACAACTACTCCTAGGGTTGAATGTCCGCCAGACTATATCCTCGGGGGATATGGTCGCCGGACCATTATTCCCAGGGACGTTTGTCCTTCGGACTTTTTTTCCTAGGTATGACATTCCGGCGGACTATTGATCCTGATCGTTCTTCTAAGAGGAAGACAATCTGACGGGCCTTAGGACTCATGTGGCATTTTGATTTCAAAGGCCGTATGCACCAAACGAAGATTATCTTGACCTCAGGGTGAGCCACATCTTTTCCATTAGTCACATCATGTACTGGCAAACCTGAACAATTGAAAAGTTGTGGCTCGAGTTCAAGATAATCTTTGTTTGGTGCATACGGCCCCTAATGTAATGAAATTTAGACAAGATTTATCAACATGTCTACATGTATTTCAGTTGGAGGGTGGCGATCTTTGGTACCGAGCACTTCAAGTTCAAAAAGGCTTATATACCACTGAAAACTGAATATACTTGGCGAAAAAATGGACACGTTTATGAAGCAGCGGTCAATGCATGTCAGTTGAAAGTGTTCGTTGACGAGTAATTTGTATCAACACATCCAACTGAGCCCTACAGTTTCTTCAAGCCTTGTTGTTTTTGTTTATTCACTGTCGGGTTAAACACACTCACTTTTCCCTGGTTTAATCAACAGATGCTTTGAAATGGACAGCTATGTTGGAGGAAAAAATAGTGCCAATGGCACAGTTCCCGCTTGGTTAATTTGGAATCATGGCGCCTGGATCTTGAGGCCAAATGATTAGATGTACATGCACCTACGGTTCAAATTCAAGCATTCTAGCTCAAATCGTTTGTGTAAAATAGGCATTTTTCATTTTTCACAAAACGCCCCCTAGTCGCCATAGTAGAAATCGCAGCACACCCAAATTCAAACTGGGCCTCGATCTTAGGGCCATATATACACATGTGCAATACGAAAATGATCTGTCAAAAACTGAAGAAGCAAGAGTGCAGACAAGGCGAAGCCCAAAAATCTGCCAATTTTTCGTTATTTTACCTATTTTTCCATCAAAATTAGGTTAAATCAAAACCCCATTATATATATCATGTAACATGATTAGATGTACACCCTTAGTCAATAATAAATGCCCAGCTGATTTTCCGGCATATCTCAATGAATATTTTTCATAGCCACGTTTTCTTTTCATACGCATAATCTAGGGCCACTAGGACACCTTTTAAGACCATAAAATTTGAAATCATTACACAACTGTGTTTTTGGCAAAAGTTTGAAATTTGGCCAAAATATCATGTTTTTTAAATACTCACTTGTTCGGGTTGAAACCGGCACTGTTTTGAAGTCAGTCTGTTTCTGGACAATACAATTTTTTTAAATTCAAAATTGAGCAACTTTGTGACGATTTATGATGATTTTTCTGTGGAATAAAATCCCCGCAATTCCAGTTGACTCCAAGCCACATTTTATCAATACCCCGATCACGTGCTCTAATTCAGTAAGTCTATTGAAGGCCTATTCAAACCGGGGCCTATTCAAACATTTATGTTGATCCCAATAAGAGGTTACGCAGGTGATTATGACTGTCACAAGGCCTGCGTCAATGGGAGTTGACCACGATAACCCAGTGCAACTTACACCGGTGTGTCAGTCACGAAGTTGGCCTATTGTGAGAGACACGATTCATAATTTCACAAGGGGCGTATTACTCCATGTCAGTCGCTCCTTTTGTGGTTGAGAGGCTAATAAATATTCACCACTGGGTAATGCTAAAACCCTGTGCCTTGAGTGCCTGGAACGAATGGCAAGAACTGGGAAAACCATTTACAAAATCATCTGTAACTTTGCTTTAAATGGGGATTTTAGCATTCCGAAAATTTTCATGTGTCAAGAAAAAGATTGGCTTCAAAACATTGCCAGTTTCAATCCGAACAAGTGATTATTAAAAAAAACATGATATTTTGGCCAAATTTCAAACTTTTGCCAAAAACACAGTTGTGTAATGATTTCAAGTTTTATGGTCTTAAAAGGTGTCCCAGTGGCCCTAGATTATGCGTATGAAAAGAAAAAGTGGCTATGAAAAATATTCATGGAGATATACCGGATAGTTAGCTGGGCATTTATTATTGACTAAGTGTGTACCTACGATTTCAATTTGAGCATTCTAGCTCAAATCGTTTGCATAAAATAGCCATTTTTCATTTTTTCACAAAACGCCCCTGGTGGCCACAATACAAATCACAGCACGCCCAAAATCGAGCTTGGCATTGAGTGGTACATCCAGAATACGTGGTGGGTATTTTTGAACTTTTTACAGTAGATTCAAAACATTACCATCTTAGTAGATGCGAAATTTCATTAAATTCAATTGGAGGAAAAGTGAGCTATGGCTAGATAAATCTGTTCCACTCTTTTGGCATGTTGAAAAACGCAATATCAAAAATGTCTGAATTTCGTCACCTGACAAGTTGTGATGTCGGCCTGTCTGCATACGGGCACTATCATCTGTCAATCAGTGAGCCCCTCCCATGCCAGTCATGTGACCCAAGCCATCTTGGAGGGGGCCACTCCAGAGTTCATAAGGAAAGATGAGTCCTAGTCCTCAAAGCCCTGATTGCAACCCCATGGACTACTCAATATGGGACTCTCTCAAAGAAAAGGTGTATCGCGGATGAAATTTTTTAAAATCAAAGAGTAGGAATTAAAGGACAAGATTCCAGTTTCATGAGAAGGAATTTCTCATTGGAGCATGTCAGGATGGAAGAAACGGCTGAGAATGGTTGAAGAAGAGGCTGGAGGACACATCGAACATTAGTTGAAATCGGTAATTTTCTCTGATATTGTATTTTTGGACATGCAATTTTGATTTGGACAGTATTCACAGGAGTTACATCCGATACTTTTGATGTTTGCAGGGCGTGCTGACGATATGCTGAAGGTATTCTCTGTGAATTCTCAAAGATTTTGGCTGTCAAACAAGTGAGATATTGCGAGACAAAAAGTTTCCACTTTTTTGGGGGCACCCGATATACACATATGCAATATGAAAAAGATCCGTCAAAAACTGAAGACGCTAGAGCGCAGACAAGGCAAAGTCCAAATATCGGCCAATTTTTCGTTATTTGACCTATTTTCCCATCAAAATTAGGTTAAATCAAAAACCCGTTAAATATATGATGTAACATGATTAGATGTACCTACGGTTCAAATTTGAGCATTCTAGCTCAAATCGTTTGCGTAAAATAGCCATTTTTAGTTTTTAACAAAACGCCCCCTAGTGGCCAAAATAGGAGTCGCAGTACGCCCAAAATCGAACTTGGCCTAGATCTTGGGGCCATATACACACATATGCAATATGAAAAAGATCCGTCAAAAACTGAAGACGCTAGAGCGCAGACAAGGCAAAGTCCAAATATCGGACAATTTTTCGTTATTTGACCTATTTTCCCATCAAAATTAGGTTAAATCAAAAACCCGTTATATATATGACGTAACATGACTAGATGTACCTACGGTTCAAATTTGAGCATTCTAACTCAAATCGTTTGCGTAAAATAGCCATTTTTCGTTTTCCACAAAACGCCCCCTAGTGGCCATAATAGGAGTCGCAGTACGCCCAAAATCGAACTTGGCCTTGATCTTGGGGCCACATACACAAAATGTTACGCACGCACGCACGACCATCCTCTTGCAACAGGTCCTCTAAAACGCGCTCCCCTATACTCGCACGTCCGAGGCCCTGTTGAAATTGGCGCCATTTAGCTGTGGAACTAGCGACAGAAAATCTGTCGCTGAATACAACCAATCACAGCGAAGCATCTATCCCGCCATGGTCATTCCCAAATATGGCGGTTTTAAAAATTCCTCGATTCGCTGACTAACTCGCTGCATTTTTTAATATTCCTGAATTAACTTCGCGTCAAAATGATTCTCTCGGATTATCAAGATAACGAGTAAGTATCGACGGGTTCAAAACACGAAGGTATGATCCAGTTCATGTGTTTGGGGCAGCTGTCATTCCGACAGCATGCATAAATTATGGAATGAGATACATTGCTATGAGACTGGTACCCGGTAACTCATAACACCAGATCTATGTGCATACGTTGCAGCACTAGGCGCGATGTCTGCCCATTACTTCAAGTGGCGATCCCCCACTGCATTGCATGGTTTATTCGTGAATTACCAGTTGACGAGTACACATGAGGGAACAGCCCTCTTCCCCACCGAAACGGGGTGGGTTTCCCCAGGGCATTGTAACGCGCTATGCAGAGTGGAAATGCCCTCTGGGTTCCCAGGATGACGCACGACAGACCACCACTAAGGCATCTAAGCACAGCATAAGCCCTTTTGGCCTTCGGCCAAGCGGGCTAAAAATGCATTTGGTAGCCATTTTGGAAGAACAACAAGAGCAAACCATGGCAACCATTGTTGTCTTCTATGCTGCTGTCCTCCAATGGCTGCCCCATTGCAAAGCTTCGGACAGTCATCACTAAAACCGCCCCAGGCACCATAGTCCTCCCCGTACAATTGTTCCTGGTGCCAGGACTTTGATAACCAGTGATGATAGTCCGGCGGACTATGGTCCCTAGTGCTGGATGACCCTCGGACTATAATAACTAGGACTTACAGTCCCCGGACTATACTGTCAGGGGACTATATCAACTACTACGACGGTATTGGATCTCTAATGTGTTAACTGTAGTCTCGTGCCACCAGACTCAATTTTCAATTTTAGAGTCTGGTCTATATGGTACCTTTGACTTGTAAAACGTGTCCATCATGGTGGACAATCGACCGACGATGACGTAGAATACAACTTTTTTATGCCATTCTGCTAATCACGTGATCGGTCACATCATTCCTCCTGCAGCTTACGTCACCAAGTTTTGACACCTAGCGGCAGGAAACGAACTTGAAAATGCATTACAAAATGTACTTAGTGAATCGGTCAATTCGCCGACAACGTAGTTAGCCCTGGGGTGGAGAGTAGCGCGGTGGCGCCAGCTGTCGAGAAAAAGTGGCAATACCGTGGTCCTTTTAAATGGCACTGAACAGGGTTTCAAATCGAGGAATATGACGGCGGAGATAAAAATCATAAAAAAACAGAAGCATTATCACGGGGGTGTACAATCAACCTTGCCGTACAGCTGCGGGAGAAAGTTCCGGTCACATACGATTGGCAAAGCTGAGATTCCAAATTGCTATAAATGCCGTTGCTAAGGGCAAAATGGTAGACCTAGGTGAACGAATACACTATAAAAGGCATGCTGCTGTAATATCTCCCAGAAATTCGCAGGAGAACGCATCGAAAATCGGCGATTTTAAAATGAACTTTACGGCTGCGGGAGAAGTCGTACAGTTCATTTTAAAATTGCCGATTTTCGATGCGTTCTCCTGCGAATTTCTGGAAGATATTGCAGCAGCTAGGCTTTTTTAGTGTTATTCACTCGCCTAGGGTTATCATTAGCTCACCCTTGAGCTCTTACAATGGTGCAGCGTCCGTCGTCCGTCGTCGTCGTCGTCCGTTAGCAGGGCACGTTTTGTAACCGCTGGGGCTATTGATCTGAAACTTGGTACATATATACCCCTAGGTCAGATGACCTATGACACCAAGTTTCGGTCCGATTCGATTCTTGGCTTGGCCTCCAGGTGGCCAAAACCAAAAACACAAAAAGTGCAATAACTCCTGAACTAATGACTTGATCATCTCCAAATTTTTATCATAGGTGTATCATATTAGGATACATAACATATATAACGGGTTTTTGATTTGACCTACTTTTCAAGGTCACAGAGGTCAAAGTTCGACAAAAGTAACGAACCTGCCACAGTTCTTCATTATTTCACCGAGCGTCTTCATATCTTGCATAAACGTGAGGCAAAGTGACTTGCTCAAGGTCGCAAGCTAGCGTGTTTTTTTTCTTGGTCAGGACTGGGAATCGAACCCGGGACCCTCTGATCAGGAGTCCGTCTCGCTAACCACTAGACCACGCCGCTCCTCCAGAATGCAGATAGAAGGTGACCGATCTTTGACCCAGGAAATTCACCAATCACGCCGGGAGTTTTCCATGTTAAGGTGGCGGGGGTGACTAGCGCGGCGTATTTTCCTGCTGAATATGGAAATGATTTGAATGAATTTATTCATGGGCTCAACCGCAGTCGGTCACAATCATAGCCTGTTTCAATATTTGGCAAGTGTAGTTCTTAGGCACGTTGGGCCCGGAATGGTATTGCGCAATACCTCTTTCGACGCCTTTCCATTAGGCCATGCCATTCCCTAACAATAGCTCTGTCCTCGATGATTTTTGAACAGACTTCATCCGAACGTGACCAACTCCACACGCGTTCTTCATTACCATAACAAAGGGCTGGCGGGGAAAGTTGCGGACTTTCTCACAAATTTTCACGAGCGATTTCTTTTTTGTGCGTGGATCGATGGTCAATCTGATTTCGAATATGATCTGGAAAAAACTTCTTCTAAGGCCGTTCCAGCCCCGATTTTTGAATTTCAGA
>NMRB01000794.1:230818-244509 GCA_002633025.1 Notospermus geniculatus | reverse complement strand
CAGTACGCATGCGCAGGTACAAGGCAGAATCGCGGGAAATTCTATAAATAGCTCTGGGGAACACATGATCACGTCAGACATGGAATTCCGAGCGTTAAAAATAGACACAAGTTAATGAGGGGCTCAGAAAAGGTCAATCCCAGCCAATCTCTTAACATTACATGTACATAATAGCTGCGGTTACACTACATAAATCCCCGGAGAATCTCCGGGGTTTTTGCGTTTACACCTATGAATCGCCGGGTCTAAATAAAGCCCGGGCTTTTAGAACCCATACATCCCACATGCATTCTCAAAATCTCCGGGCTTATTTCAGACCCGGGGTTCGAAATCTCCGGGGTTTTTCAGACAGGTGAAACCAAGGCTAATATCAATTAATTGGGAAGTGTGCTAGTGCTGGCGATTTAGCGATGTTTATAATAAGGAATTAAACCTTGTCATTGCATGGTTGAATGGCAAGGTCTATGTAATTCGACCGTTGTGGTGTTTTTTATGTGTGTCTGAACAGAGGGTTCATGTCTACCATGTATACTGAGCATTGTGTGATGTTGAATACACAACGAAATTTGCGCGATGTTCGGTCTGCACGGACTGGGCATGGTTCGGTGCAAACGATGCCGTTCTATGGTGTTGCTCAAATTCCCGCCAATGAACACCCCTCCGAAACAGATGTCCCAAATTCAGCCCTTCAAGAAAACAAAAAGTCCATGAAAAAACAAAGCTTTATCGTCAAGTTTTCCCAGAGAACTCGGTTAATGAAGTGTACAGCGCAGTGCTTTCTGATTCGACGGGCGCTACACATCTTCTAATGCACAAATCTGACAGAGCTTTTTATATTTCCAATTAGTCCATTTCTCCTCAAACCCCTGACTACATTCCTGTATAATCTATTTGGCACTCAGGGCCATATTCATAAAACTATACGCTTCTAAGCCTACATGTAGTTGACAACTAAATTGGCCTGTAGTTGGCTACAATGCATAAAACATCATCCCCTACAGAACCTATGACCCGGGCTATGACCTTAGTGTCCCCAAAGTAAACGCTCAGCCCATTGAAACTGACATATTGTGTTTTTTGTGGTTTGGCCGTCTCCCCACATTCTAGTTCACAACTATTTTTTTAGTTGGCAACTAGTTAGCAGGGTTCCTAGTGCCGTTTTATGAATAGAAAATTAGATGTCAACTAACAAGAAGGCAACTAGTGAGTTAGAAGCCAACTATCCCCCAGATACCAACTATTTTAGCAGCCTTTTATGAATATGGCCCACTCAGAATTTCATATTCGTTAGACTTTCCCTATGCTCGAAGCACTGAGAAAAGTTCAGCTTTCCTTTGGCTCAAGTCCCACCCCAACTGTGCAAACCACTGCGTAAAATAAACGTCTGAGTATTCTGAGGTACATGTAATAGGATAATTATTCTAAATCTTATTCTAAATCTAATTGCATAATAGTAGTTTGTTCCGCCAGACCGTGGAGCTTTTCCATGAGGTGTATCTATTTTTAACGCTCGGAATTCCATGGCTGACGTGACATTATCATGGGTTCCCCAGAGCTATTTATGGAATTTCCCGCGATTCTGCCCTGGACCTCTTGACCAGTGGCGCCGGCTGGTTGAAGGTAGATGGTACTCATAGTAGCCTAATAGCCGGTTCCCACTAGAGTCCCTTTAAATTTGGTAAGCATTATTTAAAGGAGCTCGACGTCCAAGTTGTAAACAAACTGGTTTGTTTACAAACAGTGGCTACACGCTGGTGATTCAAACGTAAGAATCTTTTTTTCGTACGCTATTTTTACCCATGCATAACTAATCGTGTTGACTATTTTTGCAGTTGTTTAGGCAAATAGAAGGGGTGACAGCTTATTATGTAATCACCCGTCACCCCTTCCATTTACCAGATGAACTGCGAATTCGACAAGCACCATTAGTTATGCGTCAACGACTTCGCGTACGAATAAAATAATTTTGTGTTTGAATCACCAGCGTGGGCTAGCAAACTAGTTTTATTCCTTCGTGAAGGTGGCAGCACCAGTAGCGCCCCGTGATCGTTAGACTGGTACCCGGTCCAATGCAACTCATTCACAATATTCACGTCAGTACATATCACCGACAATAGGTGGCAGCACCACAGGCGTCGCGTGGATAGAGAACCAGTGAGTGAGTGTTGACAACTTGGACGTCCAGCTCCTTTTATCCATGTTTAAAAGGGTCCCACCTCATCCCTGACCAACTTTACATATTGGACCAAGGACCAATGAGTATATAAAAGTGACGTTCGTCTATTACGCGATCACGTCAGTTGAGATAACTAAATGATGAATTGGAATGATTTTGTACTTCTTCTATGTAGTGAGTTTTTTGGTGTGGAATCAGCATGCCACATTCACTTCATAACTTGCAACTTGCAACTTGTTGCAAACTACCTGGGACGGTTTACACATAGAATAATCGATGCAACATCCAGCGTGATCGAGTTGCAACAAGTTGCATGCCCGTTTACACGTGCAACTTTTATGAAACTTTTTGGTCTCATCAGGTTTATGCAACAAGTTGCATATGAAAAGTTGCATGTGTAAACGGGCCTTAAGTTGCAACAAGTTGCAAGTTGCAGCAACTTGCATGCAAGCTACCTGGGGCGATTTACACATAGAAAAACCGATGCACCATCCAGCGCGATCGAGTTGCATGCCCGTTTACACATGCAAATTTTATGAAACTTTTTGGTCTCATCAGGTTTCTGTTTATTCAATATAATGAAGAAATTTGAAAACACCTTTTTCATGATCAACTATGTATTGTTGAGACGAGCTCGTCTCAACAATACATAGTTGATCATGAAAAAGGTGTTTTCAAATTTCTTCATTATTATCTCTTTGCTGATCAACACGGCACCCATCAATATATTCACTGTTTATTCAACTAATTGCATGAAGTTGCATGTGTAAATGGTAGGTGTTCAATACATCGGACAGAGATGACTCGTCCTCAAGTCACTTCGTGGCACTCTGCGTGGCAATGCCGAACTACACTTTCCAGTTTCTTCTTACCGTGGGATAACTTAGAATTTTTGTCGTCCGTTAGGAGGACCAGACGACCAATCGGCTTGTTGTTTTACAAATATAAAACACATATTGAATTGGGGAGGACTGCAGACATGCTGGGTTCAAATATCCGACGCAGAATCGTTGCAGAGTACTTTAAAAAAGTGGTAATTAGTTGGAGTATTCTAAAACCAGATTCCGCGTACGAGGGAACACGTTCATTCCTGATATGTGCCGCCAAGTGTTTGCACACGGACTGTTCAACAATCAACTTTTTCCACGATGACACAGTATTTGTTTGTCAATTGAATAAAAAGAAAGGGACGTGTATGGAGAAAGAGGAGGCATATGAATACCAGGGAGCTCGGATGTATCAGAAAATGGTGAGTATATCGTTGTCGTTGTTTTGTATATGCACTGGGCCCTCCCCTCCCACACTTTTGGTGCGGACGTCTCGTCGAGGTTGGAGACTTGCAACCGATGAATTGTGCAATTGTGGGTGTCCAAACTGACGTAAGTATAGCCAACTGAGTCGATTCGTGCTGAAAAATGAAATTCACTACACGTTTTCAACCACGATGCTCTTTACGTAATTCATGCGATGATGTCAGCCTCATGTCATCGTATTAATGTCATTACATAATACAGACTCTCGGGTCAGGCCATGAACATGGTCTCATGTCACGACCATTCGGAACACCTCGGGTCTTTCCGTCATTGTTCGGGAAAGCCCCTCGGATGTCATACAGTCATTCACGGAGCAATTCTGTACGTGATCACGACCAGAATTGTTAGGCTGCCGCATCACTCATGACAAGTAGCCACCTCCGCGAACAAATATAACACCTGCAAACCCTGGCTGTCTAAAGGCCTGTTTATCGTTCAAATATCAACAAATTGGTATATATTTGATACGCTGTATGTAAACTTGGAAGTGACACGTCAGTAATGTGGTTATTTACACATTTTGGTGATCGTGCTGGGCAAGTGGGAAAGTAGCTCTCGCAACAAATAACGTATAATATACGTTGTAATGAAATCCCTCAAATAGTTACTCGAAAGAATTCACGTAAAACGCATGGAAAACACTGAATCAGTACACTATTGACATGATTGAGTACTAAAGTAAACAAAATGATCATATACATGTAATGTGCGATTTTCGTTAGCGGAAGAACACTCCGCCAGTCTGCGTAATCGACGCGCCGCATCACATAACCTTCCATTTCAATATGGCCGCTTTTGTATATGACATTAGAGATTGAAATCTGGCAAAGTTTCAAGCTCTAAGTTGAGAATGATGTCACGACGTGACTCAGTCGTACTATGACTCCGTCGGACGGTAGTCAACATGCTTATTCACCGGCGACGGAGTCGTTCAACTATAAAAGTACCAGTTGCAAAGATCTCCACACTTCACGACGTGACCGAATAATGCTATTGCATCGTCGTAATGAGTCGCAGGAAAAAAGTGAAACAGGAATACGCCATGCTGCCGTATAGGCCTACAGTTCATTCCGTATCCCAGTGGCGCGAGGTTTTCAGCCGATATCTCCGCAACGGCTGGGGGAAATTCGACATACCATACATCAATTGACTTGTCTTTCTTGTCGGTATCTTTCTGCTATCTTCATGTTTGGCGTAAGGCCGACATAACGGATCCCGTTCTCAAAACCCATTTTATTTCGCTGTGCTGTTCAGTGCAGTTTACACGTGCGCGATGCATTGCGTCATTTCAAAATGGCCACCATTTCGGCCGTAAACACAAACTGTGATTTGTGAAAGAACTTTTTTCTGTCACGTTTTTCGGAAAAATGACAGTGATGATGGCTAGTACAGACAAGTTGATTGACGTATGTTTCATCAATTCGGCCCAGCCGTTGCGGAGCTATCGTTGATAAACCTCGCGCCAATCGGAATTGGAATGGAGAGTAGACGGATAGCGATAAGGAGGAATAAAATCGCTGAGACTGATATATTTGTTAAATCCTCAAGATAAAATTAGGAGAATACAGTATCCACAGGAGGTTACCGTTAATACCGCCAGTGGATGGAGAACAATCTCAAATGATTCCACATCTCCACGCAACAAAATCTCTAGTTATATTTTTTATGCCACTTGGTGGGCCATGGTATAGGCAAGTTTCGTATTTTTTCGACGTAAACAGTTCAAGTTGTCGACTAGGATACAATGTAACATTTTACAAATATACGAATTACAGGACAACTGTACCTGCATACAGACTAAATTACACAATATTCTACGAGGTTAATGGCAGAACTAGACAAAACCGTAAATCTCATATGAAGCCTTCGATGAGTTTATATGATTTCAGAAGTGGGAAATATGTTGGTCGAATAAACTTGAAAACAACCAGGCGGGAATGTTTAGAATGGAATGGCCTTGGAGTCATGGTGTATCAATTGTGGACCGTTCAGGATAACATGGAAGGGATCTCTGCAGTTTGTTTCCTACACAATGGATTACTAATGATAGCTTACAATTTCATCTTAGAATCTGCGAAAAATGGCTTTGTTTTCCATTTATCACAAAATGCCACGGCGCTACTACGTGTTGCTCCCACATACTTCGAAGTAATGTTTTTTCTTGCCCACGACGTATCATTGCTTATTACATCGATGACTTATCACAACAAGCACGTGGCAAGGGCATTCGTCTTACATTTATCAAAATCTGCTGCCAGCTTACACTCCACGAACACCATTAAATTATGTGAAGCGTATAGTTATTCAGGATATGATTATTCAACCCGAACCAATATTTTCCATTTTAATTTGTTTTCATACACAAAAATTAGTCTGATTGAAATAATCAACTGTGTTGATGAAAAAAGTCAGGTCAGACTCTCTCATGTGACAGTACGATGGCCAATATTACTTCGGAAGTTTTACATACGTTTTTTGGTTGACCCTCGTCATGATTTCGGAATGCTTTTCATGACATTCGAAAAATCCAGGTCCTTATTCATCATTGCTAAAAGACAGATTAGTTCAAAATCAGCGATTCGTGCAGTTGATATTCTAGAACCTACCCGCTGATACTTTTCAATTTATTTGTCGTCGGCTCGGGAGAGAATAGACTGGTTCCCGGTCCCAATATCGCTGACGGATAAGGGACCGGTATTGCAATGCCTGATGTAACGACGTAGTTGATTGGCTAGCTCTTTTTGAATTTGAATTTGTAACGTCGCAGTTGATTGGTTAGCTATTTTGGGATGTGAGGTGAGTAAGCTGAGCTGTTTCTCAGTACTGAGGGGAATCCTCTGTGACGTCATATTGTGGCAGCTTTCTGCCACAAAATGGCCGCCCAATACCGGTCCCTTTCTCCGTCAGAGCTATTTTGGGACCGGTGTAACGTTAATGAATGTACCCTGTTAGCCAGTGTCCGGCGGACTGGGAATGACGGCCGAAGGCCGTCATTCCCAGTCCGCCGGACTATGAATTATAGGGACATTCTGTAACGTTACAACAGTAGTGTCAACGGTTGTCCGCCCGTAAATGACCGTCCGACCATTGTTCAGGTCTGAAAGGCCTTTGGTCTATTGTGAGAAGTAGGCCTACGCCCGTTCGTCCACTTCTTCGATCTCTTTTTTCAAAACAATTAATGAGAAATATATCAACCTTCTAAAACGACGCTTTACATTGTAGGAATTCAATCTAATTCAGTACCGATTTAAAACTCGTGCACCTTTTAGGCCTCCTCTGAGTCTTTCGGGGCTGTCATCGTGGTTTTTTGACCAGGTAACTGGATATCTTGGTGCCGTTGAAATCCCCGAAACAGCCCCAGTTCTCAGCGTGTCTGTTTACCATTTAGCCAAGAGAAAGGTCATTCTTAATAAGAGATACACGGTTCCACTTATAAGAGGACTGTTAAGATACGCGTGTTACGGAAAATATTTTGTCCTAAAAGTCAAGAAAGGAGACGGTTCGATTGGCAATTACCTATACGATGTACGGAATGGTACCTTTCAGGGAATCCTTTTCATACCTGATAAAAATGTATGTTCAAAAATCTCCGATTATTATATGCGTTTTTGGTTTGATTCGACGCTCGTTATCTGGTGCCGTGTAAACGGTATTATTAAAGCAACTATTTATACCGTAACAAAGATGATTGAATCGATTTTACTTGACAGCCGTAAAGCTGTGTCTTTCGCCGCCCGTGTAATTTTAGTTTGTCATGACGTCATTGCTGCTCACAAAAGAGGAAAGGATATAGTTGTAATAATCACGTATGGTCCGGAGAGAAAATACCAGCCCGTCACAAAAACACGCCGTTATTGGCTTCCTGGTAGAAGAGTATCTTTTAACTCCCTTCATTGGTTGGACGTGTGTCTGTTTTGCTTGATTGGTTTTCCAGGGCCTAAGGCCATTTGCTTTCGAAGAAATCCTGATCCTTTGCACGCTCTTGTCAAATTTCCACCTGGAAGGAGACCATTCGATGAAGTTCATATCATATTTCCGCGTATCGTGGAAACAAATTATAAATATTTCAGATTCAATGCGCTGGACGGGGCACTGTTTCACTTCATACGACAGAAAGGCCCGAAAGGAGCCTTATTGAAATCAGTTGACATATTTCGTGGGGTCGCTAAACGTGTTTAACTCTACTTGGTGAGGCAATCTCGTACCGGTACCCAGAGTTTAATGTAGTCCTGGAAAAATATTATTTGACCTAGAACAAATTGCAATAGAATTTCTTTTTGCCTTATACACTCTTAAAAAATTCTTGTCATCGCAACTTGTCTGCGAATATGGATAAGATGCTTTAGTCAGCCTGACGAATTACGTCATTCATGACACAATTTACTTGGCGAGTCTCACATCCCTCTGACGAGTTCAGTTTATCCAGTAGACAAGGTCTCTAGTTATGGCGATAAGTTGCAGGTGGCAGGACATTATTGCGTATGCGCTTCCCTCACATTTATCGCTCAATTTCTTGAACTCTAAGCATGCTGTCACCATCGTTGCCTCAATAGCCAGGAGGGTTTAGGGGTCGTAGGTTCGAATCCCGCCGTAGGCCCTGAAATTTGGGAGAGTTTTTCTTTCATATGTATTGTTATTAGTACTTGTAACTACCGCATAGCGGTATCCTGGCGCATAATTTTTAATTAGTGTGCAGCCTGAATGATGAGATGTAGTTGTTTCAACGATAAGATGTCTCTTTTCCGAGGATGACAAGTTAAAAACTTGTCAATTGACAAGATAGACCCTGTCAATTTAAGGTCGATCTATACCTATTGCGTGGCACTGAACTGCCCAACTTTAGCTTATGATAATTCATCTATAACAATGATTACAAAAACATTTTTAGTATGGTACGTTACGTATGAAGCATCTAAGTGAACTTTCACCCTAAATAACTGGATCCTAGTTTGCCCAGAAAAATGACTTTGTTGGAAAGACCGAAAAAATTTCCTTGAGCAATTTTACGTCAACATGCTATGTCGCATCGAAGCAAACTCTGTTGGAAAAGACGCAGCCTTGCCTAGCGCATCACCGTATAACCGCGGATTTTAAAAAAATGTGTTAATTATGCTTATAATTAACAAAGTTTAGCTTTTACTCCTGATAATTTTCTCTTTTTTCCTGAATATCGCGGACATCTACTTCAAAAACCCGGAATCGGCTGCTATACGGACAAGCTCCATTTGGTGAGCAACGCATTTCCATTTTCAAAGTTTGAAAAATGTTTATAAAAGTGGGAGAAAAACTGCTCGCAAGTTTGAAACCAAAGGAGGTTCCACGGTGACGTCACATCACGTGATCACATACTATGTTATAGACTCCTGCGTGAGCTTGAAGCCGGCAGAAACATGGCGACCTCCTTCGTGCACATATCAGCGAGCAGCTCAAACAATTTGAAATCAACATTAGTTTGGCTTCATTGCATTGCCCCTTACATCAATGATAATAATGAGCTTTTCCATCACATTTGGCTCAATATCAAAGCCGAATTATGGGAAATATATGTAAAACAACATATAATGAAGGTCATTTTCAAAGTCACTAAACAGTATCATAATGAGGGGCTCCAAGGGGATCTTTGGTGTTTTTGGTTTCATTTGCATATATTCTTATTGTTCTAAGCGGCGGGGATGCCCTTCCATTCTTAAAATGATGACAAACCACATTTTCCCAACACAGGCAATTGGCGATTGACGTGAGACTAGCATGATCAAACTGTTGAAATTTCAATAAATCGCCATGAATAACTCAAATTTATTACGGCAACGGCAAATTGTATATTCATCCTCAAAGGCCATTTGGGTTATTTTGATACATTTTGATGAGTAAGCATGATATTTTTGGTGTGAATTTCGCGCATAATTTCACGTGGTGTTGTTTACATTGACCGCCGCCATCTTGAAATAAGACTGACGTCACCGTGGAACCTCCTTTGGTTTGAAACTTTATTCTTCACATGGGTTTGTTTACTATTTGTAACACACGTTCACTATAGTACGTTTCCAAATATTACATGTGCAAATCAGCGGACCATTGAATGCCAAGACTTATAATTGACTGACAACAATAAGATCTATTTGAGCGCTAGCGCGGCCTAAAATTGGCGAACAGAGTAGATGCAATTATTATTCATTATGATTCATTCAGTTTCACGCCAGTTAGTCCCTTGGAATGTGTTTGTCTGGGGAAAATCCAATGACTATAGATCGACCTTAAGCATATTCTGAGAACGAGTTCCAGCTTGTCAGTACGATGAGAAATTTTTAAGAGTGTGTGGTTTAGTACACCCCTCCAAACATCACATATAAAAAGTCCCTTCAAATCCGACCCGCCCGAAGTGCCCATAATTGGCATTTATTTGAGGTCCTTCATTAACTCCTATTCAATGTGATATGGACTTGTATTACAAATTCAAGTGTGCATTTATTGTACTGCCAACTTTTTTCTCCTCCATTTTAGACCCTATAAATGAATTACCAATAGATAGAAATATGACACCTCTTAGTCAGATAGGCATGATTAGAACATCATTAAACTCGTATTTGTTGTAAAAATGGCAAATTTGTTGATTTTGGGCAAAATATGACGTAATATGCCATTTGTACTACACAGCGACAACATATAATGTTCAAATCAAGCTTATTTGACTAAGAGGTGCCATATTTCTATCTATTGGTAATACATTTATAGGGTCTTCTAAAACGGACGAGGAAAAAGTTAGCAGTACATGCACACTTGAATTAGTAATAGAAGTCCGTAAACATTGTAATAGGAGTTTTTATATATATATACAATTTATTCGTTCATACTACTGTATATACAATCGGGAAGGGCCAACGCCGCGGCATTTATGGCCCTGTGCGGAATTCAATACAAGTAAACGATGGCGCTGTACATAGGGTGTGCTTATACAAATACAAATACATAACATAACATAAGAAAAGGCTAAGGTGATTACAGGATATTTACAGAAGCATGTAGGATACTCAAATAAACATAGCAGAGTGCAACAAAGAAAAGATACATAGTGCGAGATTCTGTATTAAAGCAGGCGATACATGAGTAAATAATAATTACAGGATATATACATTGGAAACCTGACAGTGTGTAACTAAATGACAGTGTGAGACACTAAAATACGTTTAAACAGATTACCCACAAAAAAAGAAGAGGATACACGATACGGAAAACAAAAGGGTGACAAAGGCAGTGTAGGAAACAATAAAGGAATCATGGCAGCAATCAACTATAAAACCGAAAAGAGAGATGAAAATAAAGGAAGCAAATGAGAGCATGGTAGAATCGGATAAGGGCTAAATCATTGTAAAGGTGTTGATGGCGGAGATGAGGAAGTTTGCAGTAGACGTTACTATTAACTTATTTGTTGTTGAAGGTAGTTCGGGGTTTCCATGTAGAAGGACAAGCCCCCTATCTGATCGGTTAGTAGTGTTAGAGCCAAAACAGATCGCGTTAGTTTCAATTTGAGGTACATTCAATTTCGGTATTTGTCGCAGGTGAGTGTCACCTGAGGTGCCTAGTTAAAGCTGAACTTAATAGATATAAACCCCAAGCGGCAGAGTTAGAAATTACAAACAACCATCCGCCATGTTTTGAACAGCCACCAAACATGAATACACCCTCTCGGACGGTCACAGTTGGTTTCACTCGCCACCACGCTCTTGAACAGTAAAGATCTCAGCACAACCGCCAGATGAGAAAAAACGAAAAATAATCTTTGATGGTTCCGAGATTCGAACCCACCTCCCCCTGATCAGTTGGCCGACCTCTTCTATTTGCGCCACGAAGGCTGCTTGCATACAACGACGCCGATCTACAGTAAGCCGTTGTAGTTTTGAAGATCTCCATGAGGAAATAAAGCGATCGGAATTGCTGCTGTGCAAGCAAGCAGTCTTTGTGGCGCATGCAGAAAAAGGATCGCCAATCGATCAGGGGTGTGTGGGTTCGAATCTCGGTACTGTCACGGATAATTTTTCGTTTTTTCTCATTTGACAGCTGTGCTGAGATCTTTACTGTTCAAGTGCGTGGTGGCAAGTGAAACCCACTGTGACCGTCCGAGAGGGTGTATGATGTTTGGTGGCTGTTCAAAACATGGCGGATGGTTGTTTGTAATTTCTACCTCTGCCGCTTGGGGTTTATATCTATTAAGTTCAGCTTTAAAATTGTTCATCTAGGGTTCGGTTCACAGTCAGGACTTTCCTGGAATTTTTAGGCCTAGAAAAAACTTGGTTCTCTTTGAAACCTGATTCTTCTTTACGATTGATCGATCTTATGGATTCCTTTGAATTGGTGTAACCAAGATTCTATTTGGTATGATGTACGACAGATTTGACTGGGTATAAGAACCTTGATTTTACAAGTTTTCCTCAGATGTGCTTGAATTTTTGAGAGCTCCACTTGGAGGAAACAGGGCCTAGGGCCTAGGAATAGGTTTCTCTATGGAGGGACAAAGTTCTGTAAGTTTATTCCGATTCTGATTCCGATTTTAATGCTCAATATATCAGTATATCACCTACATGTATCTGAATCCTAAAGTCTATTGTAAATATTTTCAGCGAATTGTGTAAATGTCAGCACGGTATGTACCAAGAGGATGTTCAAAATAAACCACCGTCTGATGAATATCGACCTTTGTCCCTAACTTTGAAGCAGGAACCAATATTCATTCGAGAACTATGGAGCTAAGGACGGAGCGCAGGCGGACCGAAAAGGGCCTCGAGTACGAAATCAATACGATACGTCAGGAAATTCAGAGGGTCTCAGGGGCCCTCAGGCGTTCTATCGGGGAGGTTCGCTTGGCAATCTCGGAAGGTCGTCCTCAGGAAACCGTTCGAAAGCCTTAGTGGTTGTGTTTTTATGAAAAGTTTCTGGTTCTTAACGAAAGGCTTAAGAACCTTGTGTCCGATCCAGTACAGATTGCTGCTGATAATGAGTGGTTCACGACATTTGATTCGGCATGCGTTGAGTTTAAGGCATGTGTGGAGCAGTATCTCACGAGGTCTGAGGGTTCCGAGGAGGGCAAGTCCAATAAGGAGAACGGCGACGGTTCGAGGTGCAGTGTCGGTTCGAGGTGCAGCGACGGTTCGAGGTGCAGCGTCGGTTCGAGGCGTTCCAGCATGGCCACGTCGAGTGTTTCTAGGACATCACAGTTGTCGTTGATTAGACTTAAGGAGCAGCAGAAAATGGCCGAGTTGTTAGCAAAGGCTGCCGCGTTAAAGAAAAAACAAGAGTTGGAAAATGCGAAACTTGAGTTGGATCTGAGGCAGGAGCGGCTGGAAATGGAGACTGAATTGGCAGTAAGTTCAGCAAGGTCACAGGTGGTTGAGGAGGCGCTCAAGGAGGAGCTTCTTGTCGGCGACGGTGCGGCACAGGAACAGGCTGAGCTTGAACCCGAAAGCCAGTCGAGCGCCACCGCCGACAGGGACCCTCCAGTTGAGGCCCGATCAGTCACCTTGCCTCGTACTACTTTGAATGTTAGGGCTAAGGCGTTTGTCCCAAAGGACGACTCAGTTTCGCCTCCGTTGGGCTTACCTATGCCAAGTCAGTACCTTCCCGCCGTGCCTGCCCAAGTTCCTCAGGTGCAACCTAATCCATCCCATATTCCGTCTATCGTACCCGTAGGTCAGGACCCGATTAATGATGTTGTACGTGAGCTCAAGAAGTCTACCTTTGAAATACAGAAATTTGGTGGTGATGTCATGCACTACAACCGGTTTTTAGCTCAGCTGACCAAAGGTCGGCGGAGCTAGTCAAATAGGTATTCAGTGGC
Source organism: Notospermus geniculatus (assembly GCA_002633025.1). Classification (NCBI taxonomy): domain Eukaryota; kingdom Metazoa; phylum Nemertea; class Pilidiophora; order Heteronemertea; family Lineidae; genus Notospermus; species Notospermus geniculatus. The sequence goes on along the minus strand of NMRB01000794.1, from coordinate 231,191 downwards.
GTCAGTGTGTCAGTCCAGCAGTCCATCTGTCAAACTATGCCCGACGTTTTGTAACCGTAATAGCCAGAGACTCCAAATTACATCTGAAGGTAGCCCTGGGTGAACTCTCCTCGGAAACGAAAAATGAGCGCTATTTGACCTATATTAGGCCCACCAGGGGGCGTTTTGTGTAAAATGAAATATCGCAATAGCTCGGTCCCTATGATAAATATGTAGACAAAAAGTGATGGGATAGATAGGTTGATATTTTCTACATCAGTTCAAAGGGAAGTTAATGCCAGATCTGTTCACCAGGGGGCGCTATTCAACAAAATAAAAAACAGGGGTATTTGAATTTTCGCGCCTTCTGCGCCAGCGTATCATTTGCCAGTGT
>NMRB01000794.1:219386-230405 GCA_002633025.1 Notospermus geniculatus | reverse complement strand
TACCAATACCCATGGATGTATTTCCACCCGTGAGTTCCTGGTAATGACCATCCATTAGTTCATATTGGATTTTTTTCGTATTGGAAAATCGATAGCAATGCGAATAATCTGATCGCGCAGCCAGAAAAACTCTATAAGAGCTTTCCAGCGATAATGTGATTGAGGATTTTTGTCATCGTTTGTTTAGATTAATGCTGATTGGTCGAGATGGTGTGAGCTGATTGGCCCACAGATCATATGACGTCAAACTAAATATGGAATCCCAGAGGTCCTAAATTTCATCCCCATAGCACACTTAACGTGAAAATTCCCAGACCTAAAACAGGTTCCACCTCCCAAACGTGCATCAATCATGGCTGCGGGGCCTACGACATTGTATTTCCCGCGATTTTGTACATTCTCGATATACTGGAAGGGGGGTGTATAGTCATGTCAGTTATAGGTTAGGGTTCAGTTAGGTTAGGGTTTAGTTAGGTTAGGATTCAGTTAGGGGGGTTAGGGTTCAGTTTTAGGGCCAGGGCCATAGGGGTAGGGTAGGGGTAGGGGTAGCAGTATATTGCGCCTATACATTTACTGCTTGTACGGATAATACACAAAAAAATTCCTGGGCCGACCAGCTGGCCCGCTGGCTCAGTGGTAGAGCGTGCGGCCGTGACGCAGGCGATCCGTGTTCGATACCCGCCGGAGGCTATCGGCTTTTTCACGCGTGTACGCCCCCTATATTCATTTTGCTGAAATTTTCTAAGTCCATTTTCCCGCATACACCCCTCTTTCCGTATATCGAGAATGTACAAGAACGCGGGCAAACCTTTTACTTTTTTTAGATTGTTGTGTAGGATGGGGAATCGGCCTAATTCCAGGACTGCCGTGAATTTTGCCGAAGACATGTCTGGCGAAAGTGCGAAGCCTCCCTCCAGTCCTCGGCATATTCCGATTATGAGTTGCGGAAATAGAATAGCAGGTCAAAGTCAAACAAGAATAATGGCAATGATGATTTTATAGCCTCCTATTCACCATGGATTAATTCTTTTGAAGGTGTCAATAATATTAAAGGAGCTCAACGTCCACGTTGTAAACAAACTGGTTTGTTTACAAACAGTGGCCAGCAAACTAGTTTTATTCCTTCGTGAAGGTGGCAGCACCAGTGATCGTTAGACTGGTGCCCGGTCCAATGCAACTCACTCACGATATTCACGTCAGTACATATCTCCGACAATAGGTGGCAGCACCGCAGGCGTCGCGTGGATAGAGAACCAGTGAGTGAGTGTTTACAACTTGGACGTCCAGCTCCTTTAAAGGGACACGGTCTTGATTCATCACCAAGAATCTCAACATTATAAACCGTCCACCCTAATCCCAAGGGTGGTCTTATAAGCTCTTTATCAATTCACCAAGGAATGAACGCCTACATGTTGTATTAACCCCTTCCCACCCACGGGGGTCTAACGCTAAGGATTGTCTCATTCTACATTAACCCCTTCTTACTGATAATTTCCCAACCAAGGGTGATCTAATAAAGTACAGTATCTGACATATACTAGTATCTCGATTCACCAAGGATTGTATGCCTATCTTGCAACATTAAAATTTAACCCGCTTCCCACCACCCAAGGGGACTAACCGTAGGCTTTCCAAAATAAATGTGATTCATTCTTGGAAAAATTGTATTGGACCGAGTCTCTAATCATAATTAGCAGACTTTATCCCATCAAAACATGCACACCTGGTGAATGAAATTTGACATCATCCACGAACCGTCCTAAGACTGCAGTAGGCCCTACCTCTTAGGCCTATGCCTTAGCCTATCAAACTGAGACATCAAATGTCAGCTGAGCGCAAGGCCCATGGGCCTCTTGTTGAGTCAGTTTAAGGCCCGAGTAGTAAATAATACAGTGTCTGATGAAGAGAAAATGGCATACCTACAGCACTTTACGTTTGGCGAGGCTCATAAGGTTATCCGCGGGTATTCAAACCTAGCTCCTGAGGTAGGCTATCCAGCTGCCTTAGCAGAACTGAAGCGAAGGTATGGACACCCCGAGGTAATTGTTCAAGCCTACGTGAAGAAAGCTTTAGGTTGGTCAAATATCTCGAAAGATGATGCCAAGGGTTTAGACGAATTCGCCCTGTTTTTGGTCGAGTGTAACTATGCAGTACAGAGTATAGACGCGATGCAGGTGCTTGAATACTCCGAAAATATTAGGCAAATGGTTTCGAAGATCCCGCACTTGCAGGACAGGTGGCGTACGTGTGTAGCTAAGATTAAGAAACAGTATGATGAATTTGGGCGCAAGAAAACTGTCAAGTTTGCTTATTTTGTAGAGTTTATTAGGCAAGAGGCCGAGAAGGCGAATGACCCCACCTACGGGAAAGCGGCCGTATCGCGTGCGCGGGGACATTCACATTCTGGGGACTCGAATACCAAGCAGAAGGTAAACCCTAAGTCTTCTCAAGCAAAGGGCATGGCTGCTACCGCCCATGGCTCACCAGAAGAGTCTAAAAACGAATGCTTGTATTGCGAAGGAAACCATGATCTCAGTGTGTGCGAGAAGTGCCGGTCCGCTCCCAGTCCGAATGTGCTGAAAGTTCAATTATTATTTTCGTAATGCGTGCGTGTAGCCTATTTCTCGTTTTATCCTTCTAACTTTTAATGTTTATTTTGTTTTGTTTGCAGTGAATGTGATGCCTACATTGATGCCTCATGTACTGCCGTGTACAATGTTCGTGTACTTGCATACGCGGCCATGATGCGACTCCTTCGCCGATTGGATTTGGAATACGCTGGCGCCACCACGGACATTGGAAGTCTATTGGGTTTGGAGAGACATTCAAAACATGGCGGACGGGCGTTTGGAACATGGCGGACGGGAACTTGTTTGACATTTAAGCCGCGCGATGGCGCGGCTTATTTTTTAAAAACCCCCGTGCGCTGCTTTTAACTAGTTCAGCTTTAAGCCCTCCAAAAACCGTTCGAGCTCGGAGGGGATTATTACACCGCGCTGGTGGGTTTTAACAGGTGTGGACAGAAAAAACCCTGGTTCGACACGGGTTTTTTATGTAGTGTATTAACAAGGGCTATAGTAATAGCAGCGGTTACACTACGAATCCGCTTTCCCCGGGGATCTTGCGGTTACACCTATAAATCGCTGAGTCTAAATAGACCCGTGTCTGAAATCCCCGTGCTTATTAGCCCAAGCGAGCTCGAAGGGGCAACGCCGGGGCTATTTTAGACACGGAGATTTTATGTAGGCCTAGTGTAACCGCGAAATCCCCGTGTCTACCTGTAGTTCTAGACACCCCGCCAGACGGCGATGCAAGTCGAGGAGTCATGCGATTGCGTATATAGGCTATTTCTCGCCTCCAGAGCCACTTGATTACGGAGAGTTGCCTACATGCAGTGCCCCGATCGCCGGGTTTCGGACCAATCGTAGACTGAGTCCCTCAATCTCTTTCACGCATGCGCGAACTGCGCAGCATTACAGAGACTGAGACCAACCTCAACAATTTTTGTTACGAGAATATCGAAATCCTGGTACCGATGGTGATTGGTCGATTTTGAATCCAGCTGTTTACAGCCATGCTGATTGGTCATTGGGATCAGAAGATTGCAAAAATGGCGGCCCTGTATCTAACGAACTTCAGTTCAGTCAGACAGAAGCAAAGCTTAGCAAGATCGCACCATGGAGGTTCCCCGCAGCACTGATGATCTGAACCTCCATCAGTGACACTAAAGGAGATATACACAGGTCAGTTGTGTCCTCTTTATCGAGAAATTTGCCGAAGATCGATGCCGCCGGGCGGGAATGATCTCGCCATTGACGGGGCAGTCGTGCGCAAAGCAGCATCACAAAAGTTTTAGACGTTGTGACCAGACCCTCGGTCTCCCAACCGAGGGTCTGGCTGCGCGAGACTACACCGATCGCATTTTTTGTAGTGTAAACGCTCGCCGTGTCAACGCCGTGTTCCAACGCCGTGTTCAAATTTAGAAGGGGTGCCAAAGAAAACTACGGTTAGTTGGGGCGTTATATGCAAATGAACTTGGGGTTCACGTGACAATGACCAAATATGGTCAAAAATTGATTTTTTGCAATAATGAACAATTTGCCGCTATGTAGTCACAAAAGCACTCCTATGCTGCCTATAATCAACGGTAAGCATCATAGGCGCCTACAAAGTTTCCCGTTAAAAGTAATTTCTGAAGAAACTCTCGTGAAAAACGCGTTTTTCTCGATAAGTATGAAAATCGATTAGAGAAAAGTGATTTCTTTGTTACATTGTTTTCCACTGAATAAACCCTATAACGTTGACTGGCGAGATACATAGCATTTAAGTAAGCACAGGTGTCAGTCTATCTGTTCCATGCCGAATCATGACTTAACCTTGGGTGCCAACAATGCGAAAATAGCGTCCTTCATTGATGTGCGTGGTGTAACAAAAAGACGTCAAATCCGCGTTTGGTGAAATAACTTGTGTTCTAAAACTCATAGGAATGTAGTTTTAACAGCTATCCCTATGTTTTCGGGTGCCACCAATCGAATGGCGATATTGTGTATGACGTCAACCGGCCGCCATGTTGGATTCAAGATGGCCGCCATTCCACGGCCCTCGGATGGTTTTTCCTTTATAACTCCTGTTCTAATACAGCTAAGAAACTAATTCTAACGGCTTTCCCTATGTTTTTGGGCACGACCAACCGAATGGCGGTATTGGGTAGGACGTCAATCGGCCGCCGTATTAGATTTCAAGATGGCCGCCAGTCCATTGTCGTAATACTAGTGTCCCACTGGCGAATTTTGGTCTGCGACAAGGGACGAATGAAAAAATCGTAGCTTTTCGTAACTGTTCTTAGACTGGTGTCTATGTTCGCAGTGATTCGCTGGTTCACAGAAAAATTTTCAAAATGTTCAAAATTTGCCTGCGACAAAATTTCATTCGCAGTCAGTCGAAGTTATCTCGTATATAGTCGCACATAGTCGTACAGGATCGTAGGTCTTGAAGAGTAACCTCGACTATCTACGACAGTTTGCGACTAGCTACGAGTAATGTGCGAAGAAACCACGAGCATCTACGTTTATCTACGACCACGCACGACTAAACTTCGTCTGGGGCTGCGAGTGTTTGACGAATCAGCGACAAGTTGACAACTCGCGAAAAACTACGTATAATGCTAAATATCGCAGCTTGTCGAGGGTATATCGCAGCCTTCAGATTCGCCCCTTGTCGTGGGCAAAAGTCGCCAGTGGGACACTACCATTAAGATGGTATTCCTTCATAAATCGAGTTCTAAAACAGCTAGGAATCTACTTCCAACGGCTATCACCATGTTTTGGAGCCTGACCAATCGCATCCCATGGCCCCAAAGATGCTTTATTCTCAGTAACCTACAGTTGAACATGTTGAAATCCACAGTATTGGTGGTTGGGTGTAGGTGTGGTGTTTTTGTAGGGTATTTTAGTCTCTGTATGGCCGCCTCCCAGCTTTGGAGCTATGCTGGGAGGGGCGTGTGGCTCTAGGGTTTTGAGTTTTAGAGGGTGGGTTTGTTGTTGTGGAAAGACTGAAGAAGGGTGTTGGGATTGTCTCTGAGGAGTTTTAGGCCTTTTGGGGAATAAAGAGATTATTTTACCACAAAAATGGCCATTTGTAACATTTTGCTTAGTGTTGCGTTCGAGTAGAAAAAAACACACAATTTCACAAGCCACCGTAGACAGCTGGTATAGTCTGCCTCCGGCATGTCAGGCTAGAGGTGACATCAAAGGATTTGACTTATGCGAGTTCTCGGAAATGTGACATGAGCTGTGGTTTCTTTATAAACCCAAATAATCCAAATGGAGAGGGTCTCTAATACTAATAGCCATTGAATATAGAGTGTTCTAATAGCCATTGTATATAATGCCCTATCAAAGTGAGCATGTTGTTTTCCTTGCATTTTACTTGTGGTCATTGAATGCATGGTCTATTTCCGATAATAAACAAGAAGTCAATCTCCAGAATTCACGAATTTTCGACCCCAATCGGGGTCTTTTTCAAGTGGAACTTAACAATCTGAAACTCTAGAAAAGACTGAGCTGAAACCCGAATGTAGAACTACATAACCTGTGTAGACGGGATAAACAAGCAATTAAGGAAAGAATAGTGTCCAAGCCCTACGGGTGGTTGCTGGACCTAATTTAAAGCTAGAAAACCCTAGTGTTTTTCCTGAAAAACCATATACGGTTTTTTCAAAAACCTTAAAGCTAAAAAACCCTAAAGGTTTGTCAGAAAAACCCTTATAGAAAACCTTTATTTCTAAGAGTGTAAAATGTGTACTTTTACACATTTTTGGTGTAAATTTCGCCCATTACAACGTAGTAATGTCATTTACACGTGGTACATTTTTGTAAGGGATAATATCAGCTGAGCGCCAGGCCCATGGCCCTCTTGTTAAATCTACGCTCCTGAAGTAGGTCTACCAGGTAAAATTTTTCCGCATTGAACAGCAAAATTTTCTACCTCCATCGGTGACCGATCAAGCAATTACGGAGAGTTCCGCGGGCTCAGTTTGAAGCCGGAATGCGCCCTGGTCAAAATGAGGCGTCTAAACGCGCGCACATCCTAAATACCACATCCGGCTGAATATGGGTCGATTGGATCGGATCGGAATGTGGCTATCTTGCTCTGCCGTCTAAACGGCCCAAATGAGCCTTGGCCTATATCATGTTACTCACCGGCCAGACGCCTGCCATGCCGTCGTGAAGTCGGCCTGTATTGCGTACACCGGCATTACATGCATGATGCATGATGCATGTGTATTGTGTACATGCATGAGTCTACTTACTGTGCTGGCCGATGTCAAGTCCTGAAGAGCAACCCAGCAGTAGGCCTACATCGAATGGTAAATTTACCGATCGTGAACACCATTCTTTCGGTGGGAAACGTGTTAAATTTTTCGTTTGAAATCTGTGTTTTAGGATACTCCACTTATGTGGGTGATCAACCGAATTTACGACGTGGACGACAAGTATGCGACTAGTTTGATGACAAATTTACGATGGCCGGTGGATCAACTTAGGTTCACGATTCGTCTGCGACTGACTGTTTACGACTAGTTTGCGACGTGTTTTCGATTAGACCGAACACGTGATTCTACGCCGTCTGACATCATCTTCTGATGACGCCGAAACAGGACCGATTCTGTGTTTTTTTAATGTATTTTTCGGTTGATCGGTTTCAGCCTCGTTCCTATCATCGCGCACCTGCGCAAGTCACAAGGTGTGATTCTCGCCTGTTGTGTAGAGAGAGTGCCTCTCCAAATATCGCAAGATCTCGCAGCGAGGGCGACAGGAACCAGGCTGGATCAACTTCAACGTCATGTCATTATTATGGTCAGCACACCAAGCTGTCAGAGATCACAAAATTTCTTTCTTCTTCCTGCTTCTTCCGCCATGCAATTTTCCTACGGTTCCCAACAAAAACGGCTGAATAAATCAAAATACAATCACGATAGCCATGTAGCTTACATGTATAATTGGGTTGGGTGACAAACGGCGGACGGTACGGCGGATGGCGGATCTTGGAAGGCGGAATATGTGGTTGTGTATGGGCAGTTATATCCGCAAAAAGTAGATGTTGGCAAAACAGAGACGTAGGTTACAAAACCAGCGACGTGCTTTTAGAAAACAGCCGTAACAAAACAAAGATGTTCTTTAACAAAACAGAGACGTTTAGCTGTGATTTGGAGTCGTTCACAAAGGAGACGTTGGGTGGCGCTCGTGGCAGTTAAAGGTGAACTAGCCGTTATTTACCTCCTGTCCAGACAAATTTTAATGAGGTCGAATTTGATTGGATGTTGGTGCATGGTGATGTCCCATCATGCCTCAGCATGAATTAAGATGGAAGGGGCGCTGCGACCGCTTTCCTGAAAATCGGTATTTACTGTAGTTGAGCCCTGTGGGTTGATTTTTTTTTAAAAATTCCTTCGCTGTGCATTATTACTGGGATGCGTCTATAAAACGCCTGGCTCAAAACTAAAATAATAGGTGGCGTTGCTGAGATATTAATACATTTACGTTTTTGGTCATAAGTTCTGAATGGGTTAACATATTGACGTAATTCTTGTACGTTCACCATTTACATCCAAAGAAAGAAATAGCACTAAAATTGACACACAACGTGATAATATACAGGAAGTCAACTTCCAGAATTTGCAAATTTTCGACCCCAACCGGGGTCTTCTTCAGGCTGGCACTTAACAGTACAAGACTCTAGAATAGACTGAGCTGAGTCCCTGAAGTAGATCTAAATATACCTGCCAACAAGATGAGTGAGCAATTAAGGAATGAATAGGGTCCAAGCCCCAAAAGATTGCTGGACCTGAAAGGGTGTCTGTAATAAATGGATGGCTGGTTGAGCTGAAAGAAAAGAGTTTAATAAATTAAGACAAGTGTGAATAGGAGTAGAGTTATACAAAACATGGCTTGTAAGAAAGCAGACGGATGGCTACAGAAGACAAAAGAGGTATTGTAAGCTGAAGCCCGCACACTCTAAACAAATGATATGAATACATATGTATGTGGGAAAGATCAATAGACTAAGTGAATGGAGACTGCAAATTACAGAAATGATGAAAAGAATAGGAAGGGGTAAGGGAAAACAAGGGAAAAAATATGCCTACACCAAAAAAATGGAGAACCGTACCCTCACGCAACTCCAGAAAAAATATTAATAAAGGGCCTAAGGGAGGGAGGGAACGGGGCCTGTGCTGAGGGGGAGAGAAAAGTCAGCATCTGGTGTTGAGACCTAAGGGGGTGATGGTTTTAAGGGTCCACATCCATCGCAACTCTGTTCTGAGGAGGGTCGTCTCATCTGGGCATGTCTCCAGTATGGTGAACATCAGGTCCTTGAGAGAATGTCCTGGCAATTTGAAATGGGCACATGTCAAAAACGTCGGTCACGTGACCCAGTAATGTTTATCTCCGCTTGGTTAGGATAGCGCCACTAGTTGCAGGAAGGAAGGCCCAGGAAGCCCAAGCATTCTAATTTACTGAAAATTAAATGGTCCATGGACCATGTGCTCACCGGGTTGAACATACAGTAATAGTCTAATGACAGAGGGAGGTACATATCACGAGCAATCTGGGTCAAGTCAATCCCATGTAGGACTTTGATGATTTTTGGGTTATGCCACCTGGCGGCCATACTGGATGTCCAATCGGGCTGAATCTGCAGGGGGCCACATAGCACATTGGAGCGCTTTGAGTCAAGTCGTTCAGCACTTTGATGACTTTGATGATTTTTGGGCTACGCCACCTGGCGGCCATATTGGATGGCCGATCGGGCCAAAACTTCACATGGACATAAAGGTCATCTGCAGGGGGCCACCTAACACATTGGAGCACTTTGGGTTAAGGCGTTTCTGAGTTACAGCACTTTGATAATTTTTGGGTTACGCCACCTGGTGGCCATGTTTGAAGCCAAATCAGGCCGAAATCTGATGTGCATTTAAACTTCATCTAGAGGGTGGTAAGTAACAAATTTAAGCACTCTGCGTCAAGCCGTTCCCGAGTAATAGCACTTACTTGATTTTCAGGTTACGCCACCTGGCGGCCATATTGGATGCCCAATCGGGCCAAAACTCGCTATTTTTTAAGGTACCCCTCCAATGCATGTTTATGCAAGATAAGAAGTCGCTCGGTGAAATAATGACAAACTGTGGCAGGTTCGTCACTTTTGTCGAACTTTGACCTCTGTGACCTTGAAAAGTAGGTCAAATCAAAACGCCGTTACATATGTTATGTATCCTTATTAGCTACACCTATGATAAAAATTTGGAGATGATCTAGTCATTATTTCAGGAATTATTGCACTTTTTGTGTTTTTGGTTTCTGCCACCTGGTGGCAAAGTTGAGAGTCAGGTCGGACCGAAATTTGGTGTCGTGGGTCATATGACCTAGGGGCATATATGTACCAAGTTTCAGATCAATAGCTCCAGCAGTTACAAAACGTGCCCTGCTAACGGCCAACGCCGGACGACGGACGCTGCACCATCGTAAGAGCTCACCCCGGTGAGCTAAAGACGAGTAAGGGGTCAATGCGGAAAACTGCATTATGTAGCCTATGGATGCAGAGACATGTGTAAATAATGAATGTACATGTACAAGAATTAGGTCAATATGTTAAAGATAGTATATCACGACTTCATTGTTTACATTCAATGTTTGTAAACATGAATGTTTACATTACATGTATATTATTTTGGACTTTTGGGACATGCCAACACACCAAAATGAATACTTTTGGAATCAACAGAATTTGTAGAGGGGCATGCCACCAACAATTTGCTCATAAGACAAAGAAAGCCTGGACATAAACAAACAAAATGTAAATAAACAATGAATTTCGTGGCCCGCGAAAATATCCGTGATACATTATCTTTAACCCATTCATAACTGATAAACAAAACGTAAAAACAATTACGAATTACGAATTACGAATTTTATTTTCTCTCTAACTGTTACTTACAGTACATAGAGGTAAAACATTTATAAAAATAACATTAACATATAAAACATATTATAAAACATAATCCATGAAAACATTAATACCTCAGCAGCGCCACCTATTATTTTAGTTTTGCGCCCGGCGTTTTGTAGATACATCCCAATACTAATGCACTGCGAAGGAATTTTAAAAGTTACTTAACAATGGGCTCAACTACAGTGAAAACCGATTTTTCACGAAAGCGATCACAGCGCCCCCTTTCATCTTGATTCATGCTGAGGCATGATGGGACATCAACATGCACCAACATCCAATCAAATTCGACCTCATTAAAAGGGGCTGTTTCACTTTGAATTCAAGATTGCGATTTGTGATCTGTGGGAAAACTGAAAGAGCTATGATCTTGCAATTTGGAGGGATAATTCTGTGTTTCAGACCAATTTAAATGGTACAACAATCAATAACATTTGAAGTAATTTTTTAAGACAAAAGGATTTAAAACTCTTCGTATACAAAGAAATAATTAATTGTTTTACATGATATTTG
>NMRB01000794.1:180821-210730 GCA_002633025.1 Notospermus geniculatus | reverse complement strand
ATCGCATTAATACATAACTTCAATCTTGTGCCAGGGACCGCTGGCAGTGGCGCGTGCGTCAGACACCCATCCCTGTTTAGATCACGGCAGCGCCTAGACTTGGTAAATGAGCTAGGCCCTGCTGTAAAACGGCCCATTCAGATGCCCTTGTAATCAGATAGGCCTACCCTCCCCGATTACATCACCTCGGCGCCAAGGCTACACTGTTTTCCTTTGACGTGAATTTTAACGGTAATGCGCTGGCAATTTTGTTGCCTGTATACTACCGTAAATTTTCGTGTACGGTACTATACCGTGAAATTTCAAAAACGGTAATGTACTGTCGATATTTGACAGTGAAAAACCGTAAAACCTACGTCCAGGGAAAACAGTGTAGGTAAACTAGTCAGGCCTAGTTCATTAATCACATGCCCCCCCCCCCCCCGCCAGATTCAGCGCCCTGCAGCGTGTAGGCCTACGTCAGTTTCGGCGCTTTCATTGGCAGTGGTGACATTCGGAAGTACGGGAAGTAGGCAATCTCGGCAGGTTTCAGTGGCCGCGCTGTGGTCAGTCGTCGTCTTTTGAGGAATAACCCTCGTCCCTCTTCGTGTCCGACTCCCCGGTCAAAATACGGCATAAATAGGGATTTATCAACGCCATGCGATAGATACAGTAGTGTGCAGTAATATTTTGTCTTCGAACATGCGAAATTTTCAGTCACAGAGATGATTGTGCTAGTTTAATTGGTCGCCAGAGCCAATTTACTCACTGAAGCGGCAGAGCTTGCTCGCCAGCCAGTGTGACGAGATTGACCCGGCGGTTGTATACAGTGTGGTGCACCGAGACCTGAAATCAGTCAAGTTAGCATGGTTTTGTCCTGTGCTTGCTTCGAATAATTCTAATCTACCTAGTGTTTCATATTTGGCCAATTATTACACTCGCTGTCATCGGATTAAAGAGATACCATCAGTTTTAATACGTACTACTTTACACTCCATGGTGCGCATTAATACATAACTTCAATCTTGTGCCAGGGACCGCTGGCAGTGGCGCGTGCGTCAGACACCCATCCCTGCTTAGATCACGGCAGCGTCTAGACTTGGTAAATGAGCTAGGCCCTGCTGTCAAACGGCCCATTCAGATACCCTTGACACGCTCCCTGATTAGGCCTACATCACCTCGGCGCCAAGGCTTGGTAAACTAGCTAGGCCAAGCGCCCTCCCACGCATTAATCACCTATACCCCCCCCCCCGCCGCCAGATTCTGCGCCCTGCAGCGTCTTGGCCTACGCCAGGTTCGGCGCCACTTCATTGCAGTGGCGACCTTCGGAACTACGCGAAATGTGCAATCTCGGGAGGTTTGGCCGCGCTGTGATTGTCATTCATTGCATCATCCAAAATAGGCTTGGTAAAAGTTTGAAAAGGACACTCGGTCTCTTGGAAGGCCCTGGGGCCGTATGCATAAAACACCTTAAGTGTAAAATTTCACTTATCTTTTGTTTGGAACAATAGTTTAAGGGAAATTTTACACTTAAGATTTTTTATGCATACGGCCCCAGGCTTATTTATGACGATTCCTACCCTAACCTACTTGTTATCAGGTTATTACTGGGTTTGAAATGGATAACACACAACCTGGTCTCCAGACCAAAATTGGGCGCCTCTTGTTGCGTTTTTTTTGGGCCACCCTGTAGTAAGGATGTAACACTTTTTGGCTCACCTGTGAGAGTATGTAAGGATGTAACCCCCCCCCCCCCGCTGCTCGCGCAGGCCATAGATTTTTTTACCCGTATTACTTCAAGCGAGCATAAAATACAGGAAGAGGGGCGGGTTCTCGAAACTTCGGACCCCTACTCGCTATAGTTCTGTTATGAGTAAGCCCATGAGGTAGTCTATATCCATTGTCGGGTGCGGCGGATGCGACCAGGTTCACTCAGTCATGACATGTTCAAGGCTGAAATGCTGGGAAATGGCGTCTTCGGTGTGCAGATTTTACAAAATTTCCTACCCGCGAGGGGGACACCCCCTCGCGCTCCCCCCTCTAGCTCCATTCTCGACGACCCTCGATCCCCTGGACCTCCCTCTGCTCGAAATCCTCGACACGCGCCTGCATTTTCATTGGACGAGGGGTTATGTGTTGAGGTAGTGCACGTCCATGAAAACTTCCACTACACGCCATGCACAATGCACTCTCAAATTTGTACATGATGTACTTCTTGTAATGTTCAGACTACGTACACTCTTGTAGGAAAGTAAAAGGACAGCACGTTTTCCTAAATATCGTTTTTCATTTTGCAGCAAAATATTAAATCCCACTCACACAGTCAAGCAGACAACACCTCTGGGACAGCCCCTCTTTACCAGGGAATCTTGGCGTCACAACAGACAGTGATCAACAAAACCTGTGGCCTCCCAAGACTCTAGTCTAATTATATTGACAGTATGACCTACTTCCTTTTAAAATAAAAGCCAGTTCATGGTATTGATCTAGTTTTGCACTGAAATGACATGGGTTGAAGTCACTGTCACTTCTCAAAATCCGGTGAAGGGTTTAGAGCCAAAGTGGGCTAATCCACAATTTTTTTTGAGAAAACGGCCGCTGAAGTTTTTGAATTATAAAAAAAATCACATAATTGTTTTTTTAATATCATTGATATCGATAATACATGTCATAACATCACTTATCTGCTGTAAAGTAACTTGTAGAAAATTAACCAACAGGTTATGTTAGACCACTCTGGCATAACATCAGCTGGCATTTTGCCTAAGGTTAGAATGGTATAACCTTTTGCTAAAAACCAGTTTGAGGCATAATGCACTTCCTTATTTCAAGTTTCTGATGCAAACCTGGCTTCTCGTTCTTACCAAAGCCTTGTTTCATCTGAAAATGTCCATTTGGTTCACATTATGTGGCCCGGATTCATGTTACGTACATGGGGTTACCCTCGGAGGTTTTGGTCATTAAATCAGAAATAAGATCATCAAACTCACAAACTTTTACACTCCTGGGTCCCTTTGATTCTAATAAGCTCTTCAGCCTCCCTGGAAGCTATCATTTTGAAAATTTGTGCTGCCACTTATTGGTGAAAGGTGTGGGTTAGACCAGTTTGGCCTGCCACCTATTGATGAAATGTGTGGGTTAGACCAGTTTGGCGCTAAAAAACGTTGATGAGACCACTCTGGCATGAACTGTTTTTGTACAAAAGTGAAGTGCTGGAAATGGGTGTCGTCAATTTGACCTTGAAAATGATTGACCTTGGTTAGCCCACTCTGCCATGAATACATTGTATCCACATCTGTCACATAATGGTCCTAACTAAATTTCGTCATGGGTGAGGGTTAGCCCACTCTGCCTCTAAGCCCTTTTGGTGCATAACGTGAGTACTGAACTGGAACAGCCCCAAACCTGGAGTTCAGACCATAAAATCCGTAAAGAGGGGCTGTCCCAGAGGTGCTTCTACCTGACTTTGTGAGTGGGATTTTTTTTTTGCTAAAAAATGCCAAAAGAGGCATTTTCTCTTGAGATTTTAAAAGGAAAAAAATTGCACATGTTGGTCAGTCAGGCAAGTTGAATATAATGAAGAAAGAAAATTTGAAATCGGACGATTTTTTAAAAATTGTCAAAAAAGTGATTTTATAAAATGTCATTTTTCTCTCAATTAATTAAAATTGATTTTTGGCAAAACACCATGGTTCTATATACCAACATGTTGCTACTGATTGGGTGCAAGTACCATTGCTGTAGCTCCAATGGTTTTTGATATATTTAGGAAAACTTGTTGCCCTTTTACTTTCCTGCAAGAGTGTACATTCTTATACGAAATAAACATCAATATACATGTACATGTATATCGTGTCAAAAATCTGCTGTGCCGGAGCCGTGCAGTTATCCTGGTGTCAGACGCCTGAAAGTGATGGTGCCGCTATGTCCGAATGATACGACATGTGTGAGTCAATTCATAATTGACTCTTTTGCATAAAATTCCCAATGACGTCACTGGAAGAATTTCTCCAAAAGTGGTGGCCAATACTGGTCCTACCAACCAAGCCACGTCCGATTGCCGCGCGCACGTTGGTAGGATCAGGTACTAGCCTAGCAGTTCAATGAATTTCTGTATTGACCCACATCGGGAAATCAATGTAGCAATCAGAGCCCTCCTGAGATTTGGCCGTTAACCTCGCCTTCAGGTTTTGGCATGGTACCAACTAACTCTTCAGTAGTACAATCTACTTGGGTAGGAACTGGGAACTAGGTAACAGAAAACAACATGGCGAATGCTGCAGCATGACAGCGAGCGATTCGCAGTTTCAAGGGCTAATTTTTCGGATTCAAAGTTTAAATATGCTGCAACGACAGGCAAGGAATACTGTTATTGATGGGAAGAATGTAATCGTGTGTACAGAAATGGGAAGCAGCAAGTGAATTGTACCAGTCGACGCTAATTGTCAGCCCACGTGTACTTGCCAAGCCGTGAATTTCATTAGCTCTTCCATCCGTCGTATGGGAGGGGGATTTTCTGGTATCGGGGATTTCTGCCGATTCGGCCTTATGGTTAAAAATAAGGATAAGTAGCCTAGCAATTCCGAAATGATAAGAAAGTCAATAAATACAATATAATGACAAATCTATTTGAAATAGAGTTGTCCTCTATTCACAACTGTTTGCAGCTCCAGACAGTCCGATGAAACAGAGCACTACATATTAGGTAACAGGCTGGGTAATGTGTGCCAGGAATAGTGCCCATTTCATGGGTGTTATGTGAGCTTGATTTGTGTCAGTTTTCTACACAGGTTTGTGGTCACACCATTATTCAGGGTATGCATGCCATTGATTTTGAAAAGGCTTAGGCCCTTTCAAAAAAAGAAAGGGCCGAATTCACCAAGGGTGATCAACGCGCGATTAAGACTTAGACGCGTGTAACTTCACTAAATCCACACACTTCCACCATGCTTTTGAAGAAGGTACACGCGTCTAAGTCTTAATCGCGCGATGATCACCCTTGGTGAATTCGGCCCAAAAAGTTTCTCAGGTTGTCCGTACAAGCCCTACGTACACAATAGAAATCCCCGGGCTTTTTGAGACTAGTTGAACTCAACTGCTACGCCCGGCGTTAGGATCGCTGCTGGCGTGCACTCTTCACGAGGAGGCGGCGCCAAATTTCACTGCTGGCTGGCTTCCCATGACCTTGACATTGTCATGCCTTTTGAAAAAATAAGTTGTTTATTCCGCGTTCTTATCACTGCTTATCATTACATTTGCTACGTTATCTTATGTAAAGAAAATTTTCTCTCGTAAAAACCAGGCCTAGGTTTAGAGAACTTACGATGCCCCACAAAAGCTGCACTAGACACGCCGCCTGTTGGCCTCACGTAAGTTACGCGCAAATTATGCAAAGACCCGGGGTTTTATGTAGTGTATCCAAGGCTATAAATTCGCCTCTCATTGGAGGCTCTGGCTCCACACAATAGCTGAACTGTTGGAGTGACAGTATGGACAAACTGAGAAACTTTTTTCAAAAGGGCCTAAGCCTTTTAAAAATCAATGGCATGCGTACCCTGAATAATGGTTTGACCACAACCCGATAGAAAACTGACACTCAATCAAACTTGCATAACACCCATGAATTGGGCACTATTCCTGGCACACATTACCCAGCCTGTTACCTAATATGTAGTGCTATATTTCATCAAACAGTCTGGAGTTCCAAACAGTTGTGAATAGAGGACAACTCTAATAAAAACACTAAGGCCGTTGTACACGGTAGGATTTTCTTGTACTAAAAATTATAAATGGGGCTTAAATGGGTGTTCACAATGCCTTTCAGCAAGGCAATCGGTAGCCTATGACCGAAATCACCCTTCATGAGCCTCATTTATAATTTTTAGTACAAAAAAATCCTACCGTGTACAACGGGCATTAATGTGATAGTACAAAATGCATATTTGAACGGAGGGGTGATAACAGAACAGCCAGTGAAATACAGGGGAAGACTGCGAAAGATGCCAAAGGTTTGTGCGAGCGTAGTTGGAGGGTGGAGCGATGTCACAACCCTTGGTAGCCAAGATGAATCACCATGAATTTTCGTAATACGTACCGGTATAACCCACGAATACAACTCATTCCACTTCACTGACATAACCGTACGCAAATTTTAATCCAGGGCCCGTACTCATAAAACTACTTAAGTCTAAGTAAGACACTTATTATCCTTTGTTCATCAGAAAAGATAAGTATCACACTTAGACTTAAGTAGTTTTATGAATACCGGGCCAGGACCCATTTTCATAGAACTACTTAAGTCTATTAAGTGTGACACTTATCTTTTGTTCAACACAAAAGATAAGTATCACACTTTGACTTCAATACGGGGCCTGGGCCCGTATTCATAAAACGACTTAAGTCTAAGTGTGACACTTATCCTTTGTTCAACACAAAAGATAAGTATCACACTTTGACTTAAGTATGTTTATGAATATGGACCCTGGCCAGTACCCAGGCCCCGTATTCATAAAGCTACTTAAGTCTAAGTATGATACTTATCTTTTGTGTTGAACAAAGGATAAGCGTCATACCTAGACTTAAGTAGTTTTATGAATACCGGGCCTGGACCGGTATTCATAAAACTACTCAAGTCAAAGCAGAAAGAAGATAAGTATACACTCTGAATTAAAGTGGTAAGTCGTTTTTCCGTTGATCTGATTGGTGGAATGAACGACATTCGATGACGTAAACTGTACTTGTAAATTTTCTTTACCTGCATGTACATGTACAGTTATGTGCAAAAATATTAAAACACTTGGCATATCGTAACAAACTGATGTTTTATTTGGTCCCAGAACCTGGAGTTCACTTTCCTGCCATTGCAAAAGGTAATGGCAGAGGTACTGAGATTCTTTCACCTACGAATTTATCAGTCCAGTCCGTTTTTTACCCCTCGACCCGCGGGCGGCCCGAAGGGTATTGTCGTCGCCTGCGGTAACCGTCCGTCCGTCTGTCCGTCTGTCCATTGACGACGTTACCACTCTAGCACGTTCAAATTAAATCGGATTTTCCTGATTTTTGGTTTAAAGGTATATATATGGGTCCTTCACGAACCTATCCATTTTCGGCCGAATCGGACTTTCCATTTGGCCACCAGGGGGCGCTTTGTGAAAACGACGTTACCGCTCTAGCACGTTCAAATTTAATCGGATTTTCCTGATTTTTGGTTTAAAGGTATATATGTGCCGGTCCTTCACAAGCCTATCGATTTTCGGCTGAATCTGACTTCCCATATGGCCACCAGGGGGCGCTTTCCAAAAAACAACGTTACCGCTCTAGCACGTTCAAATAAAATCTGATTTTCCAGATTTTTGGTTTAAGGTATACATTTATATGTGGGTCCTCCACGAACCTATCGATTTTCGGCCGAATCGGACTTTCCATATGCCCACCAGGGGGCGCTTGGCGAAAACGACGTTACCGCTCTAGCACGTTCAAATTGTATCGGATTTTGCTGATTTTTGGTTTAAAGGTACATGTATATATGTGGGTCCTTCACGATCCTATCGATTTTCGGCCGAATGGGACTTTCCATTTGGCCACCAGGGGGCGCTTTGCCAAAACGACGTTACCACTCTACCACGTTCAAATTAAATCGGATTTTCCTGATTTTTGGTTAAAGTTATATATTTGGGTCCTTCACAAGCCTATCAATTTTCGCCCGAATCGGACTTTCCATTATGGCCACCAGGGGGCGCTTTGCGAAAACGACGTAACCGTTCTAGCATGTTCAAACTAAATTTGATTTTCCTGATTTTTGGTTTAAAGGACTGGTATATATGTGGGTCCTCTACAAACCTATCGATTTTCGCCCGAATCGGACTTTCCATTTGGCCACCAGGGGGTACTTTGCGAAAACGACATTACCACTCTGGCACGTTCAAATTAAATTTAACTCTTCTCATTATATTTTTGGTGGAAAGGTGTATGTGTGCATCCTTCACAAACCTATCGATTTTCATCACATATCACACATGCAACGTTCAATGAACACATAATTCAATTTAGACCCACAGCCGAGGGGTCTTAAGTGCGAATAGCACGGTATTTTTAAAAATTTTTGCTCTAATATTTAGTATGGCCCTCCTTGGCAGCAGTCACAGCAAGCACATCTTTCTGGCATTGTGTCTATGTATTTTCTCAAGAGTTTCAACCCCAGTGTTATTCCACGCTCTCAGAAGCTCATTCCAGAGAGTTTCCTTAGAGTTAATTATTCAACATTTCCAAAATGCAGTATGTTCTCCCAAGAAATTGACAAAGGTATCATGTAGGTGTCTCTGGAACATTCATTTTGCAATATCAGTATGGTTGAAGGTTCCATTAATGAAAGAAAATATGGTTTCATGGCAACATTGGGGTCATTTCATTGAAATACTAGTAATATTTCCACTTAATGGCAAGTGTTCTAATATTTTTGCACACCACTGTATGATGAATGAGGATTATCAGTCTTTTCTGAAATCTAGTGCGGAAAAGTGCCAGCCTGAAGAAGACCCCGGTTGGGGTCGAAAATTTGCTAAGATTCTGAAAGCTGACTTTCTGTATATTATCACTTTGTGTGTCAAGTTTTTTGCTCCTTCTTTCTTTGGATATGATGAACAGGAGGCCAAAAAGTCGGAACGGAAATTGCTCATTCCGGAGCCCTTTCACTCCCGCTGAGATGCAGCGAATTGGTCGTGCCAGAAAAGTGAATACATGAATACATGATCGATCGCCGCCATCTTGGATAGTGCCAATTACATGTACTAGCATATTACTACACCCTTGGGTGGTGGTATGGAGGATGGGTGATGTTTTTTTTTGGGGGGGGGGGGTTCATGGGTTCAATCTGGGTCGATTTCATGCTGTGCCGAATTTCTGTTGACACTTTTGAGTGCCACTGGTAGATCGGATAACTTTGGGAGAACTAAAAAGTTACCAAAGTTTGTCCTTTTTATGGGGTTACACTAGGGGTGCACNCCCCCCCCCCCCCCCAGAGGCTTTTGCCCCCTCAGGACCAAAAAGCTAAATACGGCCCTGTTCCTTGTCCCCTGACCGGACCCGTTTGCCATGGGTTTCTCTAAATGGGTACAAGAGAATGGGTTCATGGTACCCAGAATATTTGTTCTTCGGGTAGGAAATGAATAGGTCCTTCGGTTGCAGTAACCCATAATGACCAGTTTCATACTAGGTCACTTTGGTCCATCTATGATTGCTACCCGTGCGGTGTTGGCACTCATGAGCAGCGTTCGGGTCCAACTGACCTACTTCTAGGTTAATGCCACCCAGTTGGGTCATTTGAGCCCATGGGGAAATCAGTATTTTTACCCATTTTTTACAGTGTGTGCAAGTTGAGAACGTTACGATAGAACTACATGTACACCCTTAATCATAAGTAAATGCACAGCTAATAAACTTAAATATTTCCAAACATCTTCAGTGGATCACCCTTTGCTTTTTACGGCAGTTATTTAGGGCCTCAAGACACATTTTGAGACCAAAAAGATCATGAACTTGCATGAGTTGTATTTTTGACAAAAGTTTAAAATTTCTATTAAAAAGCGTGATTTTCAATCGCACATTTTTTTTAAACTGAAACCAACGTCATTTTAAAGCTTTCCTGTTTCTGTACACAAAGAAATTTTCAAATTTTCAAACGGAGCTTCCATATCGTAATTATGAAGAATTTATCCAAAAGTTACAGTCGAAACTCCAGTCAACAGTCCAAGTCTCATTTTATAGTCGACCATTCCTTAATAGTGAGTTTAAGAAACCATACGTTAACGCTAACGCTAACGTTAATGACATCATTTTGACGTCACATCGAATGAATATGTTGCATTTCTTCTAGGGGTGACGTTATTTTGACGTAATTAGCGTTAGCGTTAACGTTTGGTTTCTTAAACTCACTATTGTCCCAAGACCAACCTCACGGAATAGTAAGTCCCATTCATCTTAGGTCAAGTTAGCAAATGGCGTCAATTCCATAAGAGGTTACGTAAGCTCTCCTGCCTTCATTGATAAGGAATTGTAAGGAGGAATTAAGAAAGGTGATACCGCTACTCATCCCACACAAAAGATCGCCTGGCCTTGGATTACTCGATGGAGTGTCATCAGGAGTAACTATTGTTGACTAGGCCATGAATAGGTCTATTCACAATATTCAGCAGGCTGGGTAGATCTAAATGAGACGGAAGGAATAGTCCCGACTTGATTGGAAAACGGTTTTCCAAAATGAATTTCGTTCGGTTTAAAGCCGCATTGTATTGAATTCAGAAAGTGCATACGTCCTCCGACGTTAGTGAGGTGTAAAATGTACTGTGCTCTATGTGGATACATTAGAGCTCTGCCTGCGGTTTTTCGATGCCGTGGTGAAAACTAAGCATTGATTTTTTGAAGTACGTATCATGCAAGCATTTGGGAATCTTCACGAGGCTATGAGACCTCTACGTGCAGTCTCCTTACACTTTGAAAATACCGTAATATTCAATACTCTGAGGCGTTAAAACCGAACGAAATTCATTTTGGAAAATGTTCTGTAACTTCTGTTCACCATCGATTTTTTTTAAACCTGAAAAAAGCATTTTGCTGGGAAACATACAGGCTTCAAAGTGACGTTGGTTTCGCTCCGAAGAAATGACCAATAAAAAATCACGCTTTTTACGGAAATTTCAAACTTTTGCCAGAAATGCATTTTATCAAAACTACTGCATCACATGCACCAGATGCACCACCATCAATCAGTACGTCGGACAGACAACATGTTTCTAGTAGGCCGGCCAAATCTCCAAAAAGTCTCTAGAAAAAAATTAGTCGGCATTTTCTGTTAATGGATGGCATCCCCTCTAGAACTGTAAAATACAGGCTACTGAACAATATTAGGGTGGATGCCACTGTTAAATTTGGATTTTGACGAAGTTACGGCCGATTGAATTTTTGGTACTGACTTTATCATTGGGCCAAGAACTGAGCTTAGTACAGGAGAATGGGAACCGATGTACAGCTAACTTTTGAACGATTGGATTTACACCCTGTAAATGTATTACCAACAGATAGAAATATGGTGCCTTGTAACCAAATAAGCATGTTTTTAATTGTTTTCAGTAGTTTCGTAATAAGAAATAACGTTTTTCATGTAAAATAGGTCAAAATACCTTAAAACGCCATTTCCAATTTCGTAACCAGTTAAAAACTACAAAAGACATGCTTATTTGATTAAGAGATACCATGTTTCTATCTGTTGGTAATACATTTATGGGGTGTAAATCCAACCGTTCAAAAGATAGCTGTACATCGGATCCCATTTTCCTGTACAAAGCTCAGTATATTTGAACACAATGACCTTGATAATGACCTTTAACCGGCAAATCCAGGGTGGCATCCACCCTTAAATTTCACCTTATCTTATAAGGGTATGATCTAGCATAGATGCCAGCCATTAACACACGATGCCGACAAATGTTTAAAATTTGATGTTGGCCGGCCTACTATTCCGTAAAAGGATGAACAACCATAACTCCAACATCAAATTAGGGAAAGAGGACCGTGATCGTGACTGCTCGATACTCTATGCCCACTTTAAGTTGCCAGGACATTCTGTCACGGACGTGTTGTTCACCATCCTCGAGACATGTCCAGATGAGACGACTCTCCTTCAGACAGAGTCGAAATGGATGTGGACCCTTAAAACCATCACCCCCTCAGGTCTTAACACAAGGTCCTGAGACCCCAATTTGGCATTGGTGTTCTTCCTTTTCTCTCACCCTGGTAGGCCTATTTCGTTTTGGTTTTCCAGTTGCGGAGGGCACGTGGCTCCCCCTCTTGGTCTAGGCCTTGTTTTTGCCCTCCCCTCCCCCCTTTTTTTGCTCTAATCCTCCTCGTTCTTTTCATTGCTCAGTGATTTGCATTATCCATTCGGGGTTTTTTTCCTACAAATCTGGAAGTTGACTTCCTTTATATTCCTTTACTTTGTGTTGACCTTTGTGCATCTTTTCGCTTTGTGCTTGTTATGTATTACACATGTCTTATTAATTTATAAACTTTCTTTCAGCCAAATGAAGCTCTGCGCCAGTTACCTGCACTCTGCTTTTGGTCAGGCTGAGCAACCCTGCAGTTATTCAACCTTTTCTTTCAGCTAAAATAGCTTCTTCTTAATTGTCCAGCGGCCACACGTGGGGCTTGGTCGCTATTCTTTCCTTAATTGCTTGTTTGTCCTGTCTACACAGATTTATGTAGTTCTACATTCGGGTTTCAGCTCAGTCTTTTCTAGAGTTTCAGATTGTAAAGTTCCACTTGAAAAAGACCCCGGTTGGGGTCGAAAATTCGTGAATTTTGGAGATTGACTTCTTGTTTATTATTATTATCAAAACTAAAGGTAATTTTTATCAGAAAATGTATCTTAAGGCCCTAAATATCTGCAGTAAAAAGCAAAGGTTGATCCACTGCAGATTTGGGGAAATATTTCAGTTTATTAGCTGTGCATTTACTTATGATTATGGGTGTACATTGCGCATGCACATTAACATGTGAACACCCTCATTTCCACTCTAATTGCCGCAGGGCGCTACGCACACGCGTGCGTTGCCATGATGGACGTACTTTTACCTGCATTTCCATGCCAAATGAACACGAAAGCATTAAACGCACAATGAAAACAAAATTAATAGAAAAGGAGAAAAAAAGAGGAAGATAAAAAAATCGGAAAAAACATGTAGGCGTCGGGTATCGAACCGGCGATCTTCTACGAGCCTTGGCGATTCTGTACTTCTGTGTGGGCTAATACGGCACATGTAATGTTTGGGTACATGTATGTCAGGCGGCGCTGGAACTCTTCTGTGTTCAAATTTTGGCATAAAAAGGCAACTTTTTCGCAAAATGGGCAAAAACGTCGAAATGAAAGCCCACGTCGACATTCAACACATTATTAGACACGGCAGGGCTGCGTGCAGGGGCCCTTTGAAAGACAAACTTAGGAGGAGATAGGGCACAAACGTTAACCTCCCCAACGTCAATTATAATTAGTATAGGTGGAATAATAATCTGTGAGAAATGCATTATTTCATGACTGCCATGACTTCACTCTCTTTGGATCCCATTTAGCACGCGGTCAACTACAAATCTAGCGTCCAATGGAAATACAGTGGAACCTCCACCGTACTCCAGTTTCATAGAGTTCACGTTTACACTTTTCACGCGCCACGCTTCACGTTTTCCTTTCATTCCTCGATTCAGCGCACAACGAGACACACATTACCTGTCCTGTGGCATACTTTCTCCGAGGAACGAAAGGAAAACGTGAAGTGTAATGCGAGAAAAGTGTAAACGTGAACTCTATGGAACTGGAGCCTTATCGGACACCTCTGCCAGAAGGACACCTTTCTAATCAGGACACAGATGTTCAGTCCCAAACTGGTCATTTCTATTCATTTTGAACTCTGTAATCAGGACACTTCTCAATTAAGGACAGCATTTGTCAGTCCCGAAGGTGTCCTTAATAGAGAGGTTCGACTGTATGTCACATTTTGTTGTTTTCGAGAAAAATGGGTTTATGTGGAATGACAACTTCGAAGAATTTTGTTGTGGAAAACACTCCTAATTAAAAATATGTCTTACAACAGGATTAAATGCAATTTGTTATGTTTTACCTCTGAATTTCATGCTCAATTTGCAAAGGTAAAAACGTAGTAAGTCACAATTCTAATAACTTAGACGTAAAAACCGAGTAAGTGCACCACTGTCTTTCCGAGGATTTGGCGAACATTTTGCAAACAAAAACTGTTTATTATGATGAAACAATACCTAGTAAGTACGAATTTGGCCTTAACTCATTTTTCCAAAAATGTGACTTACAGGCCTGTCTACGAATTCATTTCACGAGTTTGTAATTTTTGGAATGGGGGCCGCGAAAACTTCCAGGTATCGCGTTTTACTAACGAGAAAAGTTCCCTTTTGCTGATATCAGGTCGACCTTGCGAGGACACAGAAAAGGCGGTGACTTTCCCGGATCACTTTACCTCTGGGCCACGACCGCGCGGAACAAATCAGTCGGCAATGGTGTGACACTAATGACTGCAGTTGCGTCTCACCTGCGACGATAGGTATCAGTCACCGATCAAAGAGATCAAGAATCGCAAGAATTGAACACGATCAACTTCTCTGCAATACCGCAACGGCGTAATCCATTCGCAGTCGACCTGACTTTGTTCCAGGATGAGGGGACAACCACTCAGTGGTGTGGTCAGTATTGTTTTCGCAGGACGCAAAATTTTTCTCTACCACTTTTCCTTTCCTCCACGTTTTCGGTCAAACTAGGGCATGCAAGTCAAATCTGACTTGCTCAGTCTAAAGATCTAATTGTTTTCTCGGGATGAAAAGGTTCCTGTGCACTTTCATTCAATTTTGGCTGGGATAATGAACTTTTTCAGCTGAATAAATCGGGATCGCCGTAGTCTATAAATAGAATCGGAGTCTATAAATAGAACCGTGCGTGGTACACGAGATCTATGCATGGCACGACGTCGTGCGTGTCTAGGCCTACATCCTGATCGATCGTTCGGCAGTTCGTCGTACTAGTATAATGCAACATTCGAACACCGCCGTCTTACGTCAACATAACCAACACTGCACGAAATCTAGCGAATACTTGCAAGTATATGCTCGTATAGTTGAAAGTGAATTACAGTATACTTGAAATATATTCTAATATACCTGTGAGGGGCTAAATCCCTGAGTAAACACAGTCCCTGTTAAGCACTAACAAGGTGATTAATTAATCAATGAGCCATACAAGAGGTCTCAGTGCTGCATTCCCAATTAGGCATACTAATTACCCAAACATCACAATGCCAGTTCAGCAACACCTAACCTGAAGCTTCATGGAGGAAAATCCGGAGTAAATGTTTAACAGATATTTTAAGGCAAAGAAGATGGTGTCCAACACATTGATTTATTGAAGCACTTGATGATTTGGACGTGCCAATCATTTCTCATATTAAGGCTTGTAAAGAATAACGAAGGAACAGTCACTATTTAACAGTTATTTCATCAATTCAACCTTGGTGGTGACACCTAATACACTGGTGGTAACAACAGTCACTATCAGTCTATTCCAGTGCCCAATCCAACACAATCGATGGCCGCATCCTTTTACTGAAGTTCTCACTTCATCTCACTCGCTTCCGCTTCCATCGCCCGTCATCCCCCGTAGAAACTCGCCGACCCTGGTCCAAAAGCTCCTTCAGACTCCTCAGTGCATCACTTTCACACTCTATTGGTCCTGTCATCGTCTCACCATCATTATTATCTTTATTTTGGCTGATCATTTACTGACGTTTAGCCTGAACTTGATGCGTTGAATGGGAAGTGTTTTAGTATTAGCATTTTCATGCGACTCTGTTTTACTCTGTTTTACGGTATAATTTACATTGTAAGTCTTGGGTAATAGATCTGGGGTTACCCATCTTTTGATATGTTCAGTTCCTATAATGTCCACCTCAAACACAATAGCATGATAACAAAGGCCATCTTTTTTGAAGATGGGGATTTGGCCCAGTGGGACATGCCAACCCACCAAATTGGATATTTTCAGTATCAAAAGAATTTCAACAAATTACTCATAAGACAAAGAAAGACGAGACATAAACAAACAAAATGTAAATAAACAATGAAATATCCGTGATACATTATCTTTAAGATGGGACCCCAGCCAAAGACTCCCAAACATGGACCCAGGCATGCCTTTGAAGACCACCGAACATGGACTCAGGCAAAATTATAAGCCTGAAAAGTGAAAAAGAAAATCAAATATGTTATAAAAAGGTACAGATTGACCAGCATAGGCCAAGACACATTTTGTAAAAAGTGCCTTTTTTTCCTAGTTTCTGTTTTCAGAGTGCCTTTTTTTCCTAGTGCCTTTATTTCGTAGTGCCTTTTTTACCTAGTGCCTTTTTTTCCTAGTGCCTTTATTTCCTAGTGCCTTTATTTCCTAGTGCCTTTTTTACTTAGTGCCTTTTTTACCAGTTCCTTTTTTACCTAGTGCCTTTTTTTCCGTGCCTTTTTTTCCAGTGCCTTTTTTTCCAGTGCCTTTATTACCGTATACCGCCCCATAGTGCTGGCGACTCGATGCCTAATGCAAGGGTTCGTGGGTTCGAATCTGGTAGGAAGCAATGTCTTTCACCTTAGAAACCCGATTTCTATTTCACATTCAAACATTGACTGATGATATATAAGAAGTCAATTTCCAGAATGTTTGCGAATTTTCGACCCCCACCGGGATGGAAAATTCGGCATCATGATGCTTCAGCATCATGATGCTTCAGCATCGTAGCAAAATTCGCTTCAGCATCATAGCAAAATTCGCAAACATTCTGGAAATTGACCTCTTATATATCATATATTGTGTGTCGATTTTTGTGCTCGCCTTCTCTTTGGATCAAACATTGACTGAGGATGTTTTTACCTACTTTCGAAAAGTGGGGTTTTACCCGATTTTATTTCATATTTTCAAACACGACCTCCATTGCTTCATTGAAAAAAATGACAAATAATGCTAAAAACAGTTTCTGGCAGTTGGCCAGTGAGAAAATGGCAATTGAAACAGGCTTAAAAGTATAGAATGGTACATGTATTTACTTGTTTGATTCGGGAATACTAAAAATCCAACCACGGCATGCATGGTTCTGACAGGCTGAACTCTTCTCCAATTCAGGCAGTGTCAAGGGCATTAACTCCGAAAAACAGAGTACATCATGTATAACCAAACATTGACTTGTATCTCCTTATACGTGATCCCGCGCTGCTGATGGACGCCTCGTTTAAGCATAGGCCATTGAACCATCTTTTTAGTGAAGATGGGGATTTGGCGTGTTGCCCCTTAGTGCTGGCGATTGATGCTTCATGCGAGGGTCCGTGGGTTCGTATTTGGTAGGAAGCAATGTTAAAGTGGGGTTTTACTGTGGGCAATAGGAATTTTACTGTTGGCATTTTAACGATTAATAGGCATACTGTCGGAATTTTGACCACAAAGTTTTGGTAGGCCACTAGATGGTTTGGGCAAACCTCCGTTCTGGTTACTAACTCCCAGCTAACAAAAATAGGCCGACAAGCCGATAAATGCAATTCGCCAACATACCGGTATACATGACATAGGCTAGTTGTATTGTATTGTGAAGGTGTTAAGAGTTTTAAGTGGCATAAGTATTGGTTGGTGCACAAAGGTTATTCACATTGAAGAAATGCTGTTTAGAAATTACTCAATATCTATGAATTGACTAATTAATAATGCCCAACTCACTGCCGTTGTTTACAAAGCAATCCAGACATTTTCTATCAGTATTATTATGTTCGCTCGGTTGGCCCTGGTAGTTTTT
Source organism: Notospermus geniculatus (assembly GCA_002633025.1). Classification (NCBI taxonomy): domain Eukaryota; kingdom Metazoa; phylum Nemertea; class Pilidiophora; order Heteronemertea; family Lineidae; genus Notospermus; species Notospermus geniculatus. The sequence continues at coordinate 193,364 of NMRB01000794.1, read as the reverse complement.
TAAAAAGAGCTGGACGAAATGGTTGAACTGTTATAGTAGAAAAAAACAACGCATGGGGAAAACACAGCGAGTCCCAAAAAGAAATGAGAATTAAATTTAAATAAAATCNAAATTCACAACAAACTTGAACATCATCATGCAAGTGTATGATGCTGTTTTGAACAATGTATGATGATGTTCAAAATTTTAGCTGCATTGTCACAAGACAGAAATCGACACACAAGCTTGGACATCATCATACAAATGTATGATGATGTTTTGAACAAATGTATGATCGTGTAGACAGGCCTTAATACATTAGTTTCGCAGTAGCTCACGCGGACTGTGCCCCTTATGCAAATAATGCTAAAAACAGTTTCTGGCAGTTGGCAAGTGAGAAAATGGCAATTGAATGGTACATGCACAGTTAAAAAAGGAGTGTTAAGACAACACTGAAAATGGGTGTTCACTGTAACACCGATTATGAGTGTCCATTACCACCCAACACCAATTTTGGGTGTTATATGTATCTAACACTGTATAGTAGTGTTAAGGTCGATCTATAGTCATTGGGTTTTCCCCCAGACAATCACATTCCAAGCGACCCACTGGAGTGAAACTGAATGAATCATCATGAATAATAATTGCCTCAACTCTGTTCGCCAATTTTAGGCCGCGTTAGCGCTGGAATAGATTTTAATGTTGTCAGTCAATTGTAGGCCTTGGCATTCAATGGTCCGCTGATTTGCCCACGTAATATTTGGAAACGCAGTATAGTGAACGTGTGTTGCATCCAGTTCAGTCTATCACTCTTCATTCTCTTGCAATAGGTCCTCTAAAATGCGCTCCTCATCGCACGTCCTAGGCTGCAAGCAGAGTGTAAATTGCCTGGGATATTCAGGATGATCTTTGGATCCAGGTTTAAAATTTGATTGGAACAGCATTTTTCTTGCTTTGAATTAGTGAGCGGGAGGGGTCATAGACTAATTATCATCATCATCATCGGCATCGTGAGCCTATTGGCTCTTTGCCACAAGTGGCTTATAAACAAGAATACACTTGACTGAATTACACGTACCGGTACATAAACCTCAGTTGGGGACCACCTCACCTAGGTGGACCACTTTAGTCCAGTCCCTATATTTTATCATTAATTTCCATTAACATGACCTCGTCAACAGGACCACCTCGCTATCTGGACCGGGACCACTCAATTGGTAATCCCAAATACCAACTGCCACCAGTGACCGTAATCTGAAAGAAAACTGGGACGACCATGTTTTCGTCATCATCAATTTCGACTATTGTAGCCCAGTTGGACTGTAAGCCGCTACAATTTCGCTATACAAATTATGGGGTGGTTGTGTCGAAAATAAATAGAAAGAAAAAATGAAAAAGAGACAAAAAACCATACTTTTTACACAAAGATCATACATACACACATTCCAAGGCCTCGTACACTGTAAAAACGATTTTGTCCACTACCTGGACACGTGGGTTTGAGATGAGAATGGGTCCATGGTACCCAGAATATTTGTTCTTCGAGCCTGAAACGATGAGGTCCTTAGGTTCCAGTAAACCATAATGACCAGTTTCACAGGTCACTTTGGCCCATCTACTATTGCTGCTCATGGGTGCCAACACCCCACGGTAGCATTCGTAGATGGGCCAAAGTGACCTATGAAACTCTCATTATGGGTTACTGGAACCTATAGACCTGTCCGTTTCAGGCTCGAAGAACAAATATTATGGACACCATGAACCCATTCTCCATTGAACAACTTAAAAAACCCATGGGCCGTATTCACCAAGGGTGATCATCGCGCGATTAAGACTTAGACGCGTGTAACTTCACTAAATGCACACATTTCCACCATGCTTTTGAAGAAGGTACACGCGTCTAAGTCTTAATCGCGCGATGATCACCCTTGGTGAATTCGGCCCCATGTGTCCAGGTAGTGGACAAAATCATGGGTCTCTCGAGCCCATTCGTTTTTACAGTGTAGGTATAGATACTCCGCTATACCCTCCACTTTAATCATGATCTATATCAGACATCTAAAATGCTGCAACGATGTAAATGATTTTAGATCACGTATTTCATATTTTCAGTTTTTATTCAATAAAATAATAACCACTTTAGTATTTACATTCTCTTACACCTTGGAGGAATTATACTGACAGTAGAAACAGCCAGCGAACATCAAAGGTTGTACGTAAGGTTATAAGTAAAATTCCTCCAGGGTTACACTCAATATTTCTTATAAGAATATGTAAAATGCAGAGTTGTACTGTACGTATGTGTACAGTTGTGGGCATTCAATTGAGGTTGTTAAAGTTAGCGAAGGTGACAAACAGTTGACAATAACACCTTAATCACACATGAAGGAACACAATGCGGTTAATTGATGCGAATCATAACAGTTTGGAGGTGTTACTGACATGGAATTGTACAAAGGGCTCTACACAATCTTATTCCATCACATCTTGGAGGAATTATACTGACAGTATAATTCCTCCAAGATCACATCAAATTCAAGCGATGTCCTTTCATCTTATTTCACATTATATGTGAGAAGATGGGGTCAATTTAAGCGCTACCATTTAATCTTAGTAGTATTTCATGTCAGATGCGATAATTTAAACAGTCTTCTTTAAGTTTTGGCAGAAACTACGATAATGCGGAATACTGCCATCAATGACAAGCTTACCCTGATTGAACACATGGACAACCGTCCTGGCGAATCAAAGGAAGTAATTGCATCACTTAGGCATAGGAAATCTGTCGCAACTACCTGCAACAGCATGTATTATAGTTCTACCCTACCAATTCAGCAGTGCATGGAATATTGGACAAATTTTGTTACTGGAATTTCTCTACAAGCAAAGCTAGCCTCCCAGACGATGATGAATTTACCTGCCTCAGATCTCTTTTTAGTTTGTCTTTCATTCCGATCCAAAGGTTGCGATGTCAATACAAAGCACGCCAATGCTTTCTTCAGCCCTGGTGTTTCGTTGCTTTGTATTTATTTCATTTGAATAAAACTCATTACAAACAAACGCCAGGCGAAATATGAGGGTGAAAATATATCCATCTTTCTTCCAGTAGAAAGAAAGCTCTTCTGCTAAGTTATCTATAGGAAACGGAGTTGGTCTTAACCCAAATAAGTGATTGATGATTCAGTTGCCTGAGTCAAAATAACTTTTTGTCCCTTCAGTTGACTGATTAATCACCCTGTTAATTAGCAGTAAATAGTCAGGAAGTTAAACATATAGTAATAGTAGCGCATGTCAAGTGATGTGGTTCAATCCCAGGGATTCAATAACAAGAGCAACGCAAAGCGTGGCATATGCCCCCGCGTGTATGTTGAGTTGGGCGAACCTCCAGTCAAGTTATGTTGAAATCAGATTCCGTCAATATCAGGGAACATGCATACCAAAAACCAATATCACCGGACAAATAGTACATTCCTGAAATTGACGGAATCTGATTTCAAGATGTCAGCTCTGGCGGCCATATTGTAAATTGAAATGCAGCCATTTTCATAAGGAACCTTACTTGAGTCGCCCTCAACATACATACAAAAAGTCAATAGGATCAGACAAACGCGTCTCCCTGAAATTGACGGAATCTTATTTCAAGATGGTGGTTCTAGTGGCCATATTGTAAATCGCAGCACGGCCGTTTTCGAAAGGAACCTTCCTCTAGTCACCTCCAACATACATGCAAAAAATCAATATGATCAGACAAATGGTTTTTCCTGAAATTGACGGAATATGATTTCAAGATGGCGGCTCTGGCGGCCATACTGTAAATCAGAACACGGCGATTTTCGAAAGAAACCTTCCTCTAGTCACTCCCAACATACACACAAAACATCAATACGATCGAACATATGGTTCTCCATGGTTCTCCCTGAAATTGACGGAATCTGATTTCAAGATTGCGGCTCTGGCGGCCATATTGTAAATCGCAGCACAGCCATTTTCGAAAGGAACCTTCCTCTAGTCACCCCCAACATGCATACCGAAAATCAATTTGATCGGAGAAACAGTTTTCCCTGAAATCGACGGAAACCAATTTCAAGATGGCGGCTCTGGTAGCCATATTGGAAATCGGAGCGCGGCCATTTTCGAAAGGAACCTTCCTCTAGTCACCCCCAACATGCATACCAAAAATCAATTTGATCGGACGAACAGTTCTCTTTTAAATGAACGGAAACAATAAACGGACGACGGACGACGACGACGACGACGGACGACGACGGACGTAACGGGTGACGACATAATGCCCCCGACTGCATTGCAGCGGGGGCATAAAAATGCCCTGGGCATTATCTAGTTTGTTTCGAATTACTGTTTAATACTTTACTCGGCAAAACTTGGAGGAACTCTACTGGCACCATAATTCCTCCAAGGACCATGAAGCATCAGGTTAGGTCTTGCTGAACTCCCATTGTGATGTTTGGGTAATTAGTATGACTAATTAGGAATGCAGCACTGAGACTTCTTTGTATGGCTCATTGATTAATTAATCGCCTTGTTAATGCTTAACAGGGACTGTGTTTACTCAGGGATTTAGCCCCTCACAGGTATATTAGAATATATTTCAAGTATACTGTAATTCACTTTCAAGTATACGAGCATATACTTGCAAGTATTCGCTAGATTTCGTGCAGTGCAACCAGCTTCTGGCAAAAATATTTGTGGTGTGGTCATGAATTCACTTTCAGTGAATTCTCAGTTCTAGTCACTTTTTGCAACCTGACCATGATTTCTTCACTTAATTCCATCGTGGCGCAGCCAATCATAGCTGTGACCTGACGTCATCATTTAAGTCTCATATCGCACGACCGTAAACTTCAACTGACACGAAATGCTCTCGTATGCCTGGAGCCGTCCTTGGAGAGCGTTTAATATGAAACAATGCACCATCGGTAGGGTTGAATAGGTAATGAAGCAGAGCCCTATCGTTGATACTCGGGTAAAAGCTCGTAATTTTCTCTGTAAACGTTGTTTTTCCAGCTCCCTTTATTACGAGACCGTTCTTAGGGTGAAAGGTACCTGTAATTCCTGTAGCAAAAAGCGTCGGCCGACAACTCAAGAACAACATATTGGAAAACGAACTGAAAGTTAAACAGGTACAACCACCACGCGAGTACCTCAAGAACTGCCTCGGCGAGTATTTTGTTAGCCGGTAATTATCATTGAGAAGATAGGCAAGGATGTATATTCCTTGAAAAAGGTAAACATCCCTGGTGATAAGATCTGGTCTCTCAGTGAAATGGACGACGATTCCATTTGTAAGGACAAAATGAACGCGACCAGTTTCATTCGACAAAATGATGTCATAAATGGTGGCTCCGATGGAACTTCTAACGCAACACACGGGGACTTTCCCCTCATATCCTAGACCTAGGACAAAGCCTACTCCTCGGGAAAGGCATTTATTTGTGTTAGGTACGATGACGTTCCCCTCAAACTTCCCCCTTTTAACCTCATACACTAGATAATTTCGTTTCCGTTTGATGTAATTATAAAACAAAATGTAACCCATGTAAATAGATTTAATATAACCTGTGACTTTTTCATAGAAAGACCTCTTGTACTCTATTCCAAAGTATTTTCCTTTGTAAGCATATTAAACAACAACATTCGTAAAGGGTGTTTCCTTTGGCCATTGAATCTTTACTATCTTCCCTGATGCATAGACCAGGAACCACACGTCACGCTCGGCTACCGTCAGCGGTGGTCGGAAAGGGATCACCTTTCCTAGTTTATACTTAAGGCGGGGGGCTACCTATAGCTGAGCTCATTCCCTAGTGGCAATCCACGGAACTGGCCTTTGTGCGACCAGTCATTTACATTCAGATTAATTCCGCTCACCCTGGTATACTGTTTTCGAAAACCAATCTTCAGTGTACGTGCCGACCCTAAATCTTTTGTGTCCACTGCGGGTATTGTTCAGCTCTGTCACTGGTGCTTTGGTCACAAGTGGCCGAACAGAGTCTAGCCAACCGGCGGGAATAGTGCAAATCTACATAACAAAGAAGTAACTGGCGAGTGGTATGGAATTTTTCAAATTTGCAAAACAAGTTTTCTCTTTTGTGGACGCATATGTTTGAAAAATTTCTTTTGGATGTTATTGCCATATGTGCATTCTAGGGCAACACGATCGCCTTTTTTGAATAGTTGGTCGGGAATATGAAATATTTCAAAAACTGTAAATAGAGCCCTTTTTGGCATTAATTAGTTTATACCAATTAAACGGAAAGTCATTTCGTAAAAAACGGATCGTTAGGCCCTGCAGGCATCAGGCCTGTACCTTACAGACTATGTGGGAAACTGATGTGTCGCATCCCAAGTCTGTAAAATTGTTTGCGAACTCAAATTTTGACAACCTGTTATAACTTAATTAACTCCATCGTAATTAGTCAAAATGAACAATTCTTTCACAGAACGGGAGCCTAAAGGTTGTAGCAAAAACATTTTGTTAACATCAGTTTGTTACTTTTTGTCATGAATATGTTAGGACGCTTGTTTTCAAAGAGCGTCAATAAAGTCGGCATAGGTAGCCCCCCGCCTTAATCCTCGCTGGCTCCTTCAAGAATCATTTAGACAAGAGAGACTATCGAGTCACATTATCATCAGAATTGCTTATAGAACACCGCTGGACAGGCGGGTTCTAAAGGTAACTTAGTCACTTTAGATAGGCCATGAAGTAGACCAAGGCACATCCGGGCCGTTTAGGTGGCAGAGTAGGAAGCCACATTCCGATCCGATCCAATCTACCCACATTCAAAGGTGTGATCTTCGGGATGTGCGCGCGTTTGCACGACTCATTTTGACCAGGACACATTTCGACGTCAAACTGGGCCCGCGGAACTCTCCATACTTGCTGGTCCGAAGAGGTTAGAAAATTTCGCTGGAGGCGAAATAATCTTACCTGGGCGCATGCGCATTGGTGAAAACTTTGGTACTTCGGTAGCGTAGATTTAAAAACCAGCGAAATGTTTTACGTCCATCGGTTCATCAAAAAGTACGTGGCGGGTTCCGTGGTCTCAGTTTGAAGCTGGAATGCGTCCTCATCAAACGAAGTCGTCGGTACAAACGCGCGAACATGCTGAAGACCACATCCGGCGTTGAATGCTAGTCGATCGGATTGGAATGTGGCTTTTTGCTCTGCCGTCTAAACGTCCCTATTGCCACGTGCAACAGGCTGTCTTAGGGTTATCAAAGCACACACCAAGACAGTTTTGGTTATGAAAATAGAAACGGGTTTCTAAGGTGAAAGTCATCGCGTCTATCTTCCAGATTCGAACCCATGGACCCTCGCATGAGGCATCAATCGCCAGCACTAAGGGCAGCACGCCTTAAACCACTAGGCCAAATCCCCATCTTCATAAAAAGATAGTTCAATGGCCCATGTTAAATGAGGCGTCCATCAGTACCTAGCGAGTAGCCCAAACAATCTCCGAACCCAAACAGTTTTATGTTATGCCAGGGGGCACATAAAGGAGATACAAATAATAGATATGAAAATAAAAACGGGTTTCTAAGGTGAAATTCATCGCGGCTATCTTCCAGATTCGAACACATGGANAGGGGTCGACGCTAATGCGACGCCGAATTAGCGTCGCATCCTGAGGTTTCAAAACTTTCCCTAGCGTCGAGTGCCTGACGACCTGAGAAAAAATCAGCAGTGAATTTTCGTCGAATGTCTGAAATAAAAACAAACGATCTTTGGTGAATTCCTGTCGACGGGCAGTACGGGACCGTCGAAACACCGTCGCATGTCTGGCGATCGAGATCAGTCATCCCAACAACCACGTTTTTCCAGCCTCGATCTACATAGTTTTCAGCATCATGGCGCACTCGGCGACTCTGAGGCCATAGCTGCCAGCCATCAGAAAGAAATGGTCTTCAGTAAAATTTTCAATATTTTCCCCAGTTTTCAGTAGTTATGGCACCCCAATCCATAAGATGAGAGGAGAGAGCATGAAAAATCGATGCCATATGACATGTGCACCTACGTCGGTATCAAGTACGTGTTAGAAATCTTAACACCAGCAATCAGCATGACAAGCACATGGCATGACTGCATCTGCAATTGTTTTCCCTCCCCAGGACAAATTAATGCAGAGCCATCAGCAGATCAGCTGGGTGGCAAATATCACATGGAACAGCTAAGATAGTTCGTCAATTCTCTGCTAGGGGAGTGAGTAACACGAAATGAAATGGGGTTCTCACTTGTTTGTTTTTTCGTAGTTTTTGTTAGACTGACCGTAAAAACGTCGAATTCCTGGCGTTCTGTGTTCGACAAGTGAAAAAAAGTGATGCTCTGAATCTCAAAAAAGAAGAAACAGTGAATTCCTGGAGCAAGGATATTGTGCTCTGGGTGAAAAACTGTCGATTCCTGGACGACCACTTTTTTCCCAGGCGTCGAATAAATGTCGAATGTCTGATAGGGGGGGTACAGAGTTGTCATTGACCGCTGCATAAGGGGCAGTGTCACAACCAGGGGGAAGGAAGAACGAACGAAAACTCGGTGACGTCGAATAATCGTATATCGTAGCGTATTTACATAGGAGGGTACAGTTGGTTCGTACGACGAGTACAAGGGAAAAGCTGCGTCTAGGCTGAAATACATCAATACATGGCTGAAATACATCATAGATACATGTACAGAGCTATCGCCTTTAAACGGGAAATTTAAACCAAGACGGAAATATACTCACAGGCTGGGTAAAGTGGGCTAGCCTATCGGAAAACTGCTGGGCAGAAAGCCAACGAGCTCCTCGCTCAACGAAGGATGACTTAAGAGTGAAATCTGCTGACACAGCCAGCCTTTTATACCATCAGAGATCACCGCTTATGTAACCACACGTCAGCATAACAAATTTCCATTGACATACCATCTAAAAATACCAAATCAGGTGACGGCGACCGGAGTACGTAACCTTTAAGAGAGTTTTAACTGGCCGTGCGTAACCTGTCTAGTGAACTTGGGTTCACAAGGGACAACCCTTACACATTAGGAAAATAACATGACTCTAGGAATTCTAGGAAAATAACATGATTCATGACACTATCCCCCTCCTTAGAACAAACTCTTAGACAAAAAGTATATTCGTGACACTCATAATGAACAATTCGTACTAATTAATATTTACACTTTCCTTAAATACTTCAGTCCGATTTAACTAACCATTTCACATTGTCTCACTCACTAGACATACATGTAACTTATCGTTATGATTTGAAACGGTCTGCAATACAACAACAGCGGCCATATTTGCTATCCAGCAGTCTATCCATTATACGCCCGGCTAAGGTAGTCCGCAACGCAATTCTCACTCCCTTTGATAATCTTAATCTTGAAATTGAAATGCCCATCTCATTACCCTGGCATTATCAATGTCTCTCTTATCAATACAGGCCAATGGCTGATGGTCAGTGCACAGGACAAACTCTCTCCCATACACATATTTCTCAAACTTTTTCACTGCAACGACCAAAGCCAAACTCTCACGTTCAATGCACGAGTAATGACACTCGCGATCAAGCAACTTCCGGCTGGTGTACGACACCGGAAATAGCTTGTCGCCATACTCCTGTAGTAACACTCCACCTACCGCACGCTCACTAGCATCAACTTGCAACACAAATGGTTTCGTAAAATCTGGCAATTTGAGAATTGGTTTCATTGACAAAGCACTTTTCAATTTCTGGAATGATTCCAGTTCAACTTCACTCCACACAAGGTCATTTGGTTTCCCTTTCCTTGTCATATCTGTCAATGCTGCTGACAAGTCTGAAAAATTTGGTATGAAAGAAGAAAACCAACTTGCCATGCCAAGAAACGATTTGAGTTGCTTCTTGGTTTGTGGTGGTTCTGCGTTTAGAATCTTTTCGACCTTTCCAGGGTCCATTTCAACACTTCCCTTGCCAACGACATTTCCAACAAAGCCGAGGCTAGGGTACCCAATCATGCATTTTGTAGGACGAATTGTGAGCCTATTCTCACGTACTTTGGTGAAAAATTCTCGCAGCATTCTAAGGTGCTCATTCCATGGCACTGTGTGTCCAACTACGTCGTCCACAAAGTTATCGACATTGTCGACACCCTGTAGTAATAATCGCATTAGCCGATTAAAAGTTGCACCACTGTTCTTGAGACCGAAAGGGGTTCTACAGAACCGGTAGGTTCCCTGTTCTGGAGTCGTAAAGCTAGTGTAATCGCGATGTTCTTCAGGAATTGGAGTTTGCCAATAACCTTTTGTGAAATCAAATTTGCTGAAATACTGATCTCTCACCAGTTTTGCGTAAATATCATCTGTTGAAGCTGTAGGTTCACAATCAAATTTGGTCTTGAGGTTGAGACCCCTAAAATCACAACAGAAACGTATCGAACTGTCAGGCTTTTTCACAATCACAATTGGCGCGTTGTCAGGGGATTCTGAGGGCCGTACTTACGAAGCGCGATTAGGCCAACACGCGTGTAAATTCATAGTTATTCAGGTTAAGGGCCTAGAAAACCATTGTTTTGCTACCTTGTACGCTGCTTAATCGGCAGCATTTACCCACAGGATAATCAGCCGTGGTTAACTTTCCTTTGTCTAGCTGCAGGAGGACAAAAGAAAAACTTAAACAACCTACAGGCCTTGTTTAGAGTCATTCAACTCTTTTCTTCGATCCTCCTGCACGTAAACGCAGGAATGTTAACCGCGTGGTTATCCTGCGGATAAATGCTGCCGATCAAGCAGCGTACAAGGTAGCAACACAATGGTTTTCTAGGCCCTTAACCTGAATAACTATGAATTTACACGCGTGTTGGCCTAATCGCGCTTCGTAGTTACGGCCCTGAAGGTTCAATTACTGTATAATATGACTTATCCGGCCACCGCGGCCAACCTGCGAACTACGCGAATTATTGACTATACACGATATAGGCCAAGTTATGAAAGGCCTAGTCAGGGTTACATGTTCAATGGAAATCGTCTTACGCCTGGTGAGCATCGTAATGGATATCCCGTGGTGAGGGTCAGTTTCACTTTTGTCAAAATGAATTGACCAATATCAACAATCAATCATGGTTGGCGATCTTTATTAACCCTCTCCCGTGACTAACCTAAAGGCAAAGAACTGAGTCTAACGAAAACAATTTTAATGCCTCGCCGGCCAAACTACAAATCAAATTGCAAAACCTCAAATCACTCACTATCATCATTCCCATCGTCAAAGATTATACCATCGTCACCACCTTCCTCGTCTAACTCATCAAAATCTATTACATCATGATCGACATGTTCAGGTGCAGGTTCTTCATTTTGTAGAAGCCCACAGGCTCTCCATGCCGTGTGGATGGCTTCTGCGGTTATCTGACCCCAGGACTCGCCAATGATACGCATAACTTCAAGCCTTGATTAGGCTGGAGATTGGCCATGTTCATCATTACTTGCAATTTTCCACGCTTTCCACAGCCTACGCATGTTACATTGCGAATTGGGTGGCTGAAATCCCATGGAGTTGCCTTAAAATGTCAGCAGTATGAAAGTCATCCAAAAGCCGGATTTTTTCTTACAAAGAATAAGACCTGTGACGTCGTGGGTTAGCAACATCATTCAGATGTGAGGAGACCAAATGCCAAAATTGTAAGGAGCATTTTTTTCATCTTGACCAACGCGCCAACAGAGAATGTGTCTGTCTAGCTTTGCCAATGTCATGCCTGACTTCTACTGACCAGTACGATTTGTAAATGATGTCAATTAAACGCAGGTCTACTGTGGAATAAAACTGCGGTCTACCGTTGAAAAGAAACTCACAAGTGATGTGTAACCCTGACTAGGCCTTTCATAACTTGGCCTGGATCGTGTATCTATACAATAAAAGGCAAAGTGCGATTCTTTGTCCGCTATGCACTGAAAACCGTTGGTATTTAGTGCATAACGGTCATGTTCAACGAATAGGGTATCACTCATAGATGGTTTTGCACAAAAAATAAGTGCAACATTTGGCCTGCAAAGTGTGGTTTTAAGGCATTTTTCTTTATGGGAACTTCCCAAGTTTATTTAAAGCTGAAGGGGAATTCCAGTGACCTACTTATTATAAACAGCGGCTGATAAGCAGATACATGGTACAGGACTCATGTGAGCCTACTGGAGTATAACCATGAATCCGGGTCATCTTTGCTTCAACAAATAGTATCGTATTTAGTCATTCATTAGTGAGCTTTCGCAACCACCCGGTTAGGCCCTGCAACTACGTTTATCTATTGTTCGAGTCAACTCACACAATAGATAAACGTAGTCGTAGGACCTAACCGGGCGGTTGCGAAAGCTCACTATTATCAGTTGTCACACTAGGCCTACCATTCCCGTGAATCTGAACCCAGTGCCGGATCCAGGATTGACAGAAAGGGGTGTAGCTCGACGGAGGGGTGCGCACCCATTTGCCAATATCTCATGCATTTCCCTGGCATCTCAGAGCAAAATACTCAGTGTCACATGGGGACGGTATCAGGAGGACACTTTCACTTCGGACATTTGCCCCCGGATTTTGCCC
>NMRB01000794.1:146179-179910 GCA_002633025.1 Notospermus geniculatus | reverse complement strand
GGGGGGGGGCAATATATGGGGATAAATGTCCGGGGGGGGGGCAATTCTAGGGGCAAATATCTGGGGGAAAATGTCCTATAATCGGCACCACCCCTACCCGTCCGGGGGCCCTTCACCGGTCATTTGTGTGGTCCACACCGTGATTGTTTTCCGCTGAAAAACTACATGTATACTAAAAGCCATAATAGTCATAAAATTTCTACAGTATGTCTTTGGCATCTACTTCATGGCGGCATCCTTACTCCCTATGGTGACACCTCTGCCCGTCCGTAGGACGGGTACTTTGCTAGTAGTCAATAATTCGCGTAGTTCGCAGGTTGGCCGCGGTGGCCGGATAAGTCATATTATACAGTATACCTTGGCTAAGCATATAATTTACCTCTTTCTTGACAGCGTCTCTATACGCGTATGGTACCGGATACGGTTTCTTACGCACCGGTTCTTCATCAGTCAGTGATATTTTGTGTTCTACCAGATCTTTCACCCCGGGTACATCGGTAAATATATCACTAAATTCTTCCAAAAGTTCTACCACCTGTTGCTTTTGTTCTGCGGTCAACCCAGGAAATACTTTCACATCCCTGTATGTTTCTTTTTGCATTGAAGGACCTGGAGAAACAAAATCTTCCAAATTACCTTCGTCATTAACTTCAGAATCTATAACCTTCATACCCGCGGTCACTTCAGAATCTCCTTCAGCGCTATCTATCAATACAAAACCACCAATTTCAGTTGTTCTTTGGATGTATTTCTTCAGCAAATTGATATGATACACCTTTTGTTTTCCATTCATATCTATTTTGTGGGTTCGGAGATTGTTTGGGCTACTCGCAGGGTACTGATGGATGCCTCCTTTAACACGGGCTATTGAACTATCTTTTTTGAAGATAGGGATTTAGCCTAGTGGTTTGAGGTGTTTGTCCCTTAGTGCTGGCGGTTGATGCCTTATGCGAGAGTCCGTGGGTTCGAGTCTGGAAGAAGGTCGTGATGACCTTCACCTTGGAAACCCGTTTATTTCTTATTTCACATCTATATCTATTTTGTAATCATTGATGCCTATTCTTTCAACAACCTTAAAAGGCCCTTTCCATTGCATAAGCAATCTATTCGCATCCGTGGGTAGCAGAACCAACGCGAAATCGCCAACTTTCAGCTGTCTTGGGCGCGCACCTTTGTCATAATAATGCTTCGCCCGTGATTGTGCTTTTTGCAATGACTCATGAGCAAGCTTGCATGTTTCTTCCAACCTGTTTCTTAAATCAAACACATATTCGTAAGTGTTTCGCATTTCACCATTGGTCTCTTCCTTGGTCCACAATTCTCTTAGGATATGCATGGGTCCCCTCACCGTTCGCCCATACAGAAGTTCAAACGGGGAAAACCCCAAACTTTCCTGCGGGACCTCGCGATATGCAAACAGGACAGGATCCAGGTAGCGATCCCACTGCCGAGGTTCTTCCGCACAAAGTTTCTTTAACATTTGCTTCAACGTCAAGTGATAATGTTCAAGTAATCCATTTGTCATTGGATGATAGGGGGTGGTATGAATACCTTTGATTGACAGTAACCTATTTATCTCCGCCATGATATCCGAGACAAATTGTGGACCCTGATCTGTAATGATCTTTGAAGGGAAACCAAGTCGGGAGAACATGCCAAGCAAACCTTCTGCTACCCTCGGAGTTTCTACACTTGGTAATGCAATCGCCTCAGGGTATCTCGTTGCATAATCCATGCATGTTAAAATGTACCTGTTCCCTTTCTCTGTAGGAGGGAAAACTGGACCAACAATATCAACACCAATTTTATCGAAAGGTTCCGACACAATTGGAATTGACTGTAGTGGCACTTTTGAAACTCTACCCTTTGGAATCGTTCTTTGGCACAAATCACAAGATTGACAAAACCGTGTTACGTCACCTGTCATACCAGGCCAGTAGAAACAACTGCCAATTCTGTCGATGGTTTTCCTAATTCGCAAAAGTGCACCCAAAATAGACTCATGTGCTACTTTCATCACTTTTATTCTCAGTTTCTTTGGTATAACCAACTGCTTTACAGATTCTTTGTCTTTCATGAAAAACCTACGATAAAGCAATCCTCTTCTAATCTCAAAACGTTCATGATACCGTTTTCTTACACAAACTTTGTCACCAGTCTTAGCTTTCTGAAACAATTTGGTTATTGATGGATCACTTTTTTGCTCTTTACGGAAATCATCAACACCTAGACCATGACCAAGGTTACTAACTCTCAATAACACCATAGGTTTCTTTTGTTTCTCACTCTGGCTACGCGTCATCACCGCATTTCCTAATTCAGTTTTGCACTCATGACCGACACTTTCAACCGGAAGTGTGCTACCTCCCGCGCCGTCGCTACACTCATTGTGACCTTCAAATTCGCTAGGACAGCCACCATTTGTATTTACTATGTCCCTGGTGGCCGGTCCGCAATGATCAGATCCAACTTCGACATCAGCCTGTCTTGTGACACAATGGATGTCAAAACTGGGATCTGGATCATTGGGCCCTCGCCCACCAGGAACATTGCCTATGATCAAATCATATACAGGTCGTTCCATACACATCGCATCTACTTCACCCGTGAAATACGGTGTAGACACTATTGGAAAATTTCTCACTGTCCCATCAATAAGGAGACAAAAGTGTGACTCTCCGGTCATCATTTCCGGTTTCACAAGACTACTCTTCACCACAACACCACTACAACCTGTGTCACGTAGCGTTTCAACATCGGTATCACCTAATTTACCTTTCAAAACAGGCATTCCCCCAACATTTGGTGAAATTTGATGAACATCGCACGCCCCAGTAACTATCTTTAACTCCCGTCCACATTCAAGACGCACCGCCCCATCCTTGATGCATTCACTCAACGGATTTCCTGAACCCCCTACGCAAACTGCTGCCGGTTTAGCCTGGTGCCCACACTGACAAGAACATGCTTTACTCGACTGGCCCTCGCCTTTTTGTGACTCATTGACTTTTTCGTTTACACTCTCCCCGACAAAACCAGCTACTTTCCTACCCGTCTGCTTGTTCTGACCGTTCCGACCCACAAATGACTTCGAGGCACTATTGTTTGGATTGAATTTACAGTCCGCCCACTTGTGAAACTTACTATCGCACCCGAAGCATCCCGAACGCGAGTAATCCACCCGAACATTTTCCGATCCGAAACCCTTCAAGTTACCATCACGTTTTTGACTTCCTTCCTTTTCTCTATCACTACCATTACGTTCGCCACGGCTATCTTGCCCACTAGAACTACTCGAATTACCTTGGTAAAACTTTGACCTATCATTTCTCTTATATCTATTGCTACCCGAATTGTTGCCAACGTTACCTGGAAACGTAGCTCCACATGCATGCGCTTCGTTATACTGATCAGCCAACCGAGCCATATCACCTATGTTTTTTGGGGTCCTCTCT
Organism: Notospermus geniculatus; assembly: GCA_002633025.1. Taxonomy (NCBI): domain Eukaryota; kingdom Metazoa; phylum Nemertea; class Pilidiophora; order Heteronemertea; family Lineidae; genus Notospermus; species Notospermus geniculatus. The sequence continues at coordinate 176,455 of NMRB01000794.1, read as the reverse complement.
TTCAAAAACAATGCCAAACCCTTGGGACTCGCCGATATGAACTGTTCACGCAAGAGTAAATCTACCATTCCCTCATACGATTTTTCTGCTTCAGCCAATGTCACCCAACGACCCAAGTAACGTTCAATTCTGGCAACAAATTGAGTAGCATTCTCACTTTTCTCAGGCTTTGCCTCACGAAACCTAGCACGGTACCCTTCTTCGGTATGCTGATAACGCTTCAAAAGCTGTGCTTTGACCTTATCATAATCTTTTGCATCCCTCACACTCATTTGGGTGTAGACTTCAAGAGCCTTTCCAGTCAAAACGGTACTTAAGCGAAATAACCACTCCGGTTTCTCCCATTTCTGTTGTATCGGCACCCGCTCAAACCTTTCTATATAAGCATCCATATCTTCCCGCTTTTCATCAAACTTAGGAATTTCCGGGGCCCAATTTCTAGAAACTCTCTATAGACCGCTTGCATTGCCTTAGCCATAATGAAATTAACTTTTGCAGCCGAATACAATATTCAATGCCCTACTCCTAGACACAGCTTTTGAAAACGGAACCAGGTTAAAACGCAAAAAATACCGAGAAATCAAAAAGACTAAAAAAAAGTTTTGGGACTTCCAAAATTTGAACTTTCACTAGAAATATGTTACAACACTACGCCAACTCGCAAATTATACGACAACAACTCACATATTATATTACAACGATTCTGATGCTGTTCTTGACGTCGGACGGCTGACCTCGAAGACCTCTGCTGGTTGATCTTTCCCGGTGTCACGGATTTCACGGCCGGATTTCAAATCGCTGGGGCATCAACGGTGCACGTGGGCGAAGACTAACTCTGGTGATCAATGAAGTCGAACCATACGTCGTTTGGCGTGGTCACGAGTAACGTGTTACGGATCGTTTTCCGCGGCCGATCTTACGTAATAAGAACAGAGTGCTCTCGTTGCGTTACAATACGTGTACGTGTCTTGCTGTCGTTCCCTCGAGATGCCGTAGACAATACTGCCGTTCCTTCCCCGAAGACGTGGTCCTGCCGGGGTCGCCAAATGTCACAACCAGGGGGGAAGGAAGAACGAACGAAAACTCGGTGACGTCGAATAAACGTATATCGTAGCGTATTTACATAGGAGGACACAGTTGGTTCGTACGACGAGTACAAGGGAAAAGCTGCGTCTAGGCTGAAATACACCAATAGTACATTTTGAGCATAGATACATGTACAGAGCTATCGCCTTTAAACGGGAAATTTAAACCAAGACGGAAATATACTCACAGGCTGGGTAAAGTGGGCTAGCCTATCGGAAAACTGCTGGGCAGAAAGCCCACGAGCTCCTCGCTCAACGAAGGATGACTTAAGAGTGAAATCTGCTGACACAGCCAGCCTTTTATACCATCAGAGATCACCGCTTATGTAACCACACGTCAGCATAACAAATTTCCATTGACATACCATCTAAAAATACCAAATCAGGTGACGGCGACCGGAGTACGTAACCTTTAAGAGAGTTTTAACTGGCCGTGCGTAACCTGTCTAGTGAACTTGGGTTCACAAGGGACAACCCTTACACATTAGGAAAATAACATGATTCTAGGAATTCTAGGAAAATAACATGATTCATGACAACCTGTGACCCATGCTCACGGAAAGGACCTAAGATAGGCCGTGAGACAAGACGGGAAAATATGGCTATTTCTTGATTTTTGCAGCGTAGTTCTGGTAACTGAACATTTCCTCCTGTTTTATATAAGGATGGACATGCTGAACACATTCAGCTTGTTACCACACGACAAAACCTGCACATTTCCAAGATGGCCGCCCTTTTAGGGGGCCAAAGGGATTAACAGTAGGGGTCAAAAATTTGATGTCTTCAAATCATATCAACATGGGTATCAAATTAAAGGTCTCAGTGAGTACAACAACATGGCATGGGTTTCATTCCTCAAAATGTACACTACAACCCTTGAGGGGGTCAAAAAGGGCCACAAATCCGACCTTTGACCCCTTCCCACTAGTTCCACGGGGGCTGCAGGTGGATGAAAATATTTTTTTCCAACATTGCTCTCATAGAGCTTCAAAATGATACCCATGATGACACCCTTTGGGTGACAGTTTTCGAGATTCAAAAAAGGGTCCAAAAAGGGTCCAAATTCGGGATCTTGAAAACTGTTACCCAAAGGGTGTCGTCATGGGTATCATTTTGGAGCTCTATGAGAGCAATGTTGAAAAAAAATATTTCCATCCACCTGCAGCCCCCGTGGAACTTGTCAGAAGGGGTAAAAAGTCGGATTTGTGGCCCTTTTTGACCCCCCCTCAAGGGTTGCAGTGTACATTTTGTGGAATGAAACCCATGCCATGTTGTTGTACTCACTGAGACCTTTAATTTGATACCCATGTTGATATGATTTGAAGACATCAAATTTTTGACCCTTTGGCCCTCTAAAAAGGGCGGCCATCTTGGAAATGTGCAGGTTTTGTCTTGTGGTAACAAGCTGAATGTGTTCAGCATGTCCATCTTCATATAAAACAGGAGGAAAGTCCCATCAACTCCGCCTGAGGAGCCCCACGGATTGTGACAGTAAAAACGTTGTCTACTGTATCACCTGTACCAGATGCCCTACAGTCAACCAGTACGTCGGACAGACCACGTGTTTCAGGAGAAGGATGAACAACCACAAATCCAACATCCGGCGGGGGATAGAGGATGACCCTGACTGCTCATTACTCTATGCCCATTTCAAACTGCCAGGACATTCTATCAAGGACCTGAAGTTCACCATTCTGGAGACATGTCCAGATGAGACGACCCTCCTCAAACCAGAGTTACGGTTACCCTTAAAACTATCACCCCCTCAGGCCTCAACACCAGGTGCTGAGTTTCTGATAACCTCGCAGCTTTCCCTTAGTGTCAGGGCCATAAAGATTTGGCATGGGGTTCCTTCCCCCTTTTTTCCTTTTAGTAAGGCCGTGGCTTTGGAGGATTGGTGGACAGGGCCCGGGGACAGGGGTCCTCTTTCTAGGCCTTGTCTTCCATTGCTCTTCTCCTATTTTGTTCGCTGGTCAGTGCTTTGCAACCCCTCTTTTCCCTTTAGTAGGCCCTTTTCCTTGGAGGACAGGGTTCCTCTTTTTAGGCCTTTGTCTTCCATTGCCTGTTTCTAATTTTTCGTTGGTCGAGGGTTTGTAGTTGCCGTTCACCTAGGCTTCCTTTCTTGTTCATCTTTTACGCCCTTCTTTACTGTTGCCTCTTCGTTTCTTATTATCTTGTTATCTCTTATTATCTAATTTGTTATCACTTCCTCATACATTTGCTTAATATAAATTACCCTTACTATAGTCTTGGGGGAATTATACTGTTAGTATAATTATACTGTTAGTATAATTCCTCCAAGCTATATTTTATAAACCCCCTTTCCTTTCAGCCTAATCAAGCCTTACATTCACTAATTACATTTCTGTTAGGTTGAGCAACCAACTTTTGGGGCTTGTACTCTTTTCTTTCCTTAATTGCTGTCACGTCCTGTTTGGATGGGATACTTCAGATCTACATTTGGGTTTCAGCTCAGTCTGTTCTAGAGTTTCGGATTATAAAGTTCCAGCCTGAAGAAGACCCCGGTTGGGGTCGAAAATTCGCAAACATTCTGGAAATTGACTGTTTATATATCATATCACACTCTGCAATAATTACAGTGGGCTTTGTGCCGGTCTGTGGGGCACTCGACGATTCCCTGGCAGTCGGCGATTCGCATAACCTGCCCTCCAACACTGTTGGTACCTCTTTTTCTTTCTAGGAGTAGCCGGCGTTTCATTATTATTTTCGTCATCGGACATGTCGGCAGGAGAATCTGACAACCTGCCCTCCAAGACTGTTGGTACCTCTTTTTCTTTCTAGGAGTAGCCAGAGTTTCATTATTATTTTCGTCATCGGACATGTCGGCAGGAGAATCTGACAATTCAACACTTTCTGGCCGCAGCATGCCGCCATCCACGCCATCATTATCGGTCGCCATGTTTGTTTTCCGAACAACATACCGAATATTCCCGAACTGCGTCGGAGTCAAAACCTCGTACCCAGGATCTGCATTTGTCAAAGGTCTCTCTCACCAGTGGGCACCCGGGCGACCATGTGCTTAAGACATGATTTCTGTGGAAAACTGGTCCGATGGGCTTGTTGTACTTGACTTGATGACGCGAAGACTCGATGGCGCGATGACTCGATGACCGCCAAAATTATCCAATGAAGTTCAGCTGGTTATTTCTGAGAAGTGGAATGGATCAACGGCGGAACTAGCCCGACGCAGTCTCGCCAGCTATGAAGAGGTGAATTGAGGTTGATATTCAGCGTAAATCATGAAATGAAGGATAGCCTCGAACTAGGCCTACAGCTCCTAAGTCCTTGAGAATTTACTATGGGTCCCTTTTGAAAAGTTGTAGGGATTGGTCTTCCCTCCCTATTCCAAACCCCGGAGGAGGTATACCGGTAATTTTCTGCCCTTTTGAGCAACGATCCTACAGCGTGTTCATCACCGGAAGTGCCTCAATGCGTCAAAGCTGCCAGGCGAAAAGTAAATTCATGAAAACGACGAAATTCACCCGGTATATTCATGTACTTCATGACGTTATCAGTTTTGTGGTCACGTGCATCTTCGCAAGACGCACGTGACAAACTTGGACGAAAATTTTCAGATCTTCGACGATATTTTATAAATCTTGCAATGTATTTTTTTTTTCTATTTGGTAAACCTTCTTTTAATTCTTGCAGTGGTTTTTACATTCTTGGACGATATTTTTCAAATTTCGAGCAAATTTTACAATTCTTTGGGCCGATTTTTTAAACGATAGTTAAGGTAAACCGCGGTTTAACCATCGGCCTTTCTGACAAACCGTGAATTAACCAAAGTAAACATTTTGACTTTTAGAATGTTTGGCTATCAACGATTCATAAAATCGAAAAATTCATCTCGATTAACAAACAGTTTGTCAACTGAGGGTTAATGAAACCCGATGGTTATCTTAGCCATCGTTTAAAAAATCGGCCCTTTTGAGTTTTTATTGTGTAATGAAAATTAAATTATTGGACTATACTTTTTCAAAACACCTGAACGAAAAAAAACCAGTCTTGAATAAATTCCGCTGCTTCACGCACAACCACAATCAGGCATTCCAAGCGCAAATGACGTCACGGCTTTAGAGTTCTACTAAAATTGGGAATAGGCATGCGGTTTAACGATGGTTATAACAATATGCCAGAGGTGGCTTATTTCACCTTCCTAAAAATGTCGCATAGTAACCCAGTGTTATGAAATGCGGAACTCGAATTAAAATGAGGCATTCACCAACTATGCAGGAAATTCAACTGACCTTCTTCGCGCCTTCGAGTCATCGCGCCATCGAGTCATCGAGTCAAGTACAACAAGCCGGTCCGATGAGACCTATGACGCGGCAACATAGCAGACTGGGAACGAGATTGGGAATCTGGAGGTGTCACGTGTGGCGTATTTTCGCTTTCTGATTGGTCATAAGACGGACATGGAGACAGAGTAATGACAAACCAGCGCAGGATCGGGAATTCCCGAATAGCCCAGCCGAGGCCAAACTGATGATTGAAATTATGATTATGAAATAGACGACAAAATAAAAACGAAATCAGATTTTAAATCATGCGTACAAATTACAATTCTGGTCGTAGTTTTGGCCATTTTTGGCCGTACAAAGACACATTTTTGTGCGTACAATGGCACTTTCATCCCGCCCGTACAAATGCACATGCAAAACGTACAACGTAGTACAAGGGGTCCAGCGCGTACAGAATACGGTCAAAACGTACAAGTACGAAGCCCTGCGTTTTGTAAATATAACTGTATTTGTCTCCAGTCCAAGGTGTGATAAATCCGGATCAAATTAATAACATGTTTACAAAATCCTTTTTTGCAGTGCACTCTATCTCTTGCTCATAAATATGGAATATTCTGAGAATTTCCATTCATTTCCAATAAACGCATTTCTGAATTCTTTCTGTGCGTGTGGGTCAATTTCAATGAAACTTCTAATCATCAGCTGATGGGGACATTACGGGCAATGTTTGCTATGGCTCGCTGGTGTTCTGTTCCAGATGTAGGGAACTGCCCGAATTTTAGTGAAAATACCGCTTTTGAAATCGGCTTGGGAAGCTTAGTGGTGATAAATCACTTTTGTTGGCGGTGTTATTTGAGGGTAAGAAATAGACTTTCAAAACAAATTCACTAACTCAATTACTGTGCACATCAGGCCGCTGAAGCTGATTTCTGTAAAACCGGTGTTTTTTTACCAAAAAAATGTGCGGCTCCGGTCGTAACATATGCAAAAGTCCGATGTAAAATTGTTAGGACCTGGAACCAGTCTAAGCTGCAAATGACGTCAGGATGATACATACACCCTTCTGTGAATTATTTGGATACGGGAATGACAGGAATCAACGTCCTAGGTGTGAACGCAAGTGAGTTTGCCGCTTAGGCGGTATAAAATGACTTTATTGTGGCAAGGTTGCGATCGTATTTTTGCGGCACAAGCACTTTCGTGGAGCGCATGACGTCACTGCATAAAATGCGAGTCTAAAGGCCCGTTTATACAGAGCGCGACCGCGACTGCGACCGCGACCGCGGCACCGACCGCGGCAGCCGCTGTGTATAAACGAAAACGCCGTGGTCGCCTGGAAATATGCCAGGACCTCATTGAAGTTCACATTACCAAAAAAAGTGTCGCGCGGCATTTTCAAAAATTTCGCTCTGGAGGCAATCTCTGCGGCATGCCGCGCGACCAAAATTTTGGTCGCGGCCGCGGTCGCGTTGTGTATAAACGTTCCCATTCATTTTACATTTGATTAATCCGATGCGGCTGCCGCGGTCGCAGTCGCGGTCGCGCTCTGTATAAACGGGCCTTAAGAGTGAAACTAGGCCTTGCAATTGGTCTTGTTTGTGATCTACAGGATCTACATGTATGTAAGATAATTAATCGAATGTATCATATGGTAGGCCATAGCATGATTTAATAGAGTAACAATTCGGTATTTTGTGCCTGCTGGAGTAGTTACAGGACTGTTCATCGGTGGCAGCACCTTCCGATCCAAATGCACGTGTTTGTAGTAGATTCTCATAGATGGCAGCACCTTCCGGTGTAAATTGAATATAATGTAGTACCACCTAGGCGTTCTAGAGAAACGTATAAGTGTCGTGAACTAAATTTTGAGAAGGAAAATTAAGAAACAGGAAGAATTTACTCATGGTTAATTGTTTTATTGGTTCTATGGTTCTAGACAATATTGTGAAATTTTGTATTTGTATGTCGCAGATTTCACGGAGCTCTGCGGCTCTTTATGATGACCGTGATGTCTGAAATAAAGAAGATAATATATCAATCCCGTCGAGTCGTTGATTCTTCGGGGACTTAACTCACGGCACAGAGGCGACTACACTACGAATGAAAGTCCGCCAAACAATAGCCCGCTAGTGTAATGTTATATTCGACTGATCATAGTCTCTATAGCCATATATATTGTAATGCCTCGCTGAACAATAGGACCGAACTTTGATTCCAGTCACACCGGTATTGGTATTTTTTCTATGCATTTGCCTATATTTGGTTTGCTGATGAGCATGTCTCACTGAAGCAGTTGGAATTGTGCTCGTACAGCCGAATCGGTAGATGTCGTCCTGGGTAACCCTAAAGTTTACCCAGGACCAACCTGGGTAACCCTAAAAGCTACCCAGGACCATCCTGGGTAAACTTCGGGCACTAAAGTTTACCCAGTTTGAAATTTGCGCACTTTTTCACCTGCGGTCGAGGTTGAAATTGGTATGTTTTCAATGTAGCAACACACGAAAATTCCTCATCGCACGGTGTCTGTCGTCATGGTGGTGCATGTTGTCCCAACTTTAGGCCTACCTTGTGAGCAACAAAATGTACCTTAGCTCTCTATCCGGGCTATCTATATATAACATGTATAACGGACGTCTTGTACATTTGTTGTACCTACTCACCAGCGATAGCCTACAGGTGCCCATGCCCCCACAGCGCCGCTGGCAATTTCCCGCGCCAGTGCATATAAGTTCATCCCGAACTAGCCACTGCAGTTACACCGTCACGCAGTTCGTATTTTCCTTTCACGACCTTAACCATTTTCTTTTTGATTTCTCGACCTTTAGATGTGAACTGACCGTCCCTATAAGATGCAAACGAATTGAAATACATCTGCAAATCCTCCGCAGCAACACGAGTGACGTTATCAGCTGCCTTTTGTTTGCCGATTTAATGGATTTCGTGCACTGACATATGACTGAAGTGCCGTTTTCAAGATCCTCGACCGCAGGTGAAAATGTCCGCGATTCAAACTGGGTAAACTTTAGTGCCCTAAAGTTTACCCAGGATCGTCCAGGGTAACCTTTAGGGTTACCCATTTCATCTATGAAGTGTCAACACATGACGAAGATAAATAAATTGAAAGGACACAACACTTTGAAATGAATTCTAAAAGACAATTTTGTTGACTACGTTCGTACAATTGGTGCCAATGTGTGTCCGGAAATAGATTAGGCCTAAGCCTAATTTATTTCCGGACACACAGGCCTAGGGCAGGCCTGTGCATGCACATGCAGGCCTATATAGGCCTATGTATTGTAGCCCCTAGGCCTAGCATTTGTGTGCATCTATCCTGCAGACAGTTTGATGTTGAAATTTCTGTGGCGGTCTACGACGACGAAAACCCGTCGGAAGTCGCTGAGTGATCAACAAAAGGGTTGTTAAGGCCCGTTTACACGATCATACATTTTGTACAAAACATCAGCATACATTTGTATGATGATGTATGATGACGTCCAAGCTTGTTGTGGATTTCTGTCTACACAATGCAGCTAAAAATTTGAACATCATCACACATGTACAGTCATGGACATTAGTTTATCTACACCTGATACTTTGAATATTTCAAGTATTTGTGGGCCGATTTTAACACGGTTTGTTCCATATGAAAGTACATCTTGTTGGTCATATTTCTGCACCAAAATTTTGAAAATTTGGAACTATTGTAATTACGTAATAGCGCACCAGAAAAAAATCCTAAAAATCAACATTTTTATTACGTAACTTTTTTGTGACTTTTGTTGCAGCTTTGATAGAGTAGAACGTTCTAAGTATCATGGACTTTGTTTCATCAAAATATGTTGAGTGGTTGCTGAGATATTTGAGATTATCAAAATTTCGATAATTTGAGATTTTTCAATTTTTCACAAAATTTTGATATCAGTAGAGAGAGCTCACCTAAAAACCACGAAGTATGACGTTTTGGAACGTTTAGCCGAAACTGGTTAGAAGTTAAGCATGTTTTTCAAAATATCAACATTTTGATACTTTGAAAAATACGCAATATTTCTGCTCAGTTGAGGCAAAAAGTTCCAAAATTTTGTAAATCTATTTTCTGAGGTTAGCTTTATCTAATGGCACCAAAATTTCCTACAAAACACGAAAATATCAAAATATCAAAATTTTGATAATCTCAAGTATCTCAGTAACCACTCAACATATTTTGATGAAACAACGCCCAAAACCCTTAAAAAGGTCCACTCTATCACATCTGCAACAAAAATCACAAAAATATTACGTAATAAAAAGTTTGATTTTTAGTGTTTTTTTCTGATGAGCTATTACATAATTACTTTCAAATTTCGAAAATTTTGATGCAGAAATATGACCAACAAGATATATTTTCATATGCAACAAACCGTGTTAAAATTGGCTCAGTAATATTTGAAATATTCAAAGTATCAGGTGTAGATAAACTAATGTCCATGACTGTACATGTTTGATGGTGTTCAGGTTTGTTGGGAAAATGGTCTAGACAATCATACATTCCTCCATGAACATCATCCTACAAAATGCATGACGATGTTTTGAACAAATGTATGATCGTCTAAACGGGCCTTTAGATTACCGGCGCATTGATCTGCTACTGTTCGCGTGTTACATCAGGGCTCGACACATTTTCTGGAGCCTTGGTGCCCGGCCGGGCACCCTGCTTCCATCTTGGCTACCAAGGGTTGTGACATCGCTCCGCCCTCCGACTACGCTCGCACAAACCATTGGCATCTTTCGCAGTCGTCACCTGTATTTCACTGGCTGTTCTGTTACCACCCCTCCGTTCAATACGCATTTGGCACCATCACATTTAGTGTTTTTATTTCAAATAGATATGCCATTATATAGTGTTTATTGACTTATCTCATCATTTCGGAACTGCTACTTAATCATTATTTTTAACCATTAATTGGAAGAAATCCCCTTTACCAAGACATCCCCGTACGAATAATCGATGGAAGAGCTAATAGAATTCACGGCTTAGCAAGTACATGTGGGCTGACAAGAGCCCCGACTGGTACAATTCACGGGCTGCTTCCCATTTTTGTACTCACGAGTACTTTCTTTCCATCAATAAAAGTATCCAATGCCTGTCGTTGCAGCAGATTCAAACTCTGAATCCGGAAAATCAGGCCTTGAAATCGCGAATCGTCCGCTGTCATGCTGCAGCATTCGCCATGTTGTTTTGTGTTACCTCGTTCCTAGTTCCTACGCAAGCAGATTCTGCTACTGAAGAGTTAGTTGTATCATGCCAAAACCTGAAGGCGAGGTTAACGGTCAAATCTCAGGAGGGCTCTGATTGGTACATTGATTTCCCGATGTGGCGCAATACAGAAATTCATGCGAAAGCTTCCAGGGGTAGTGGCGTAGTCTTTATGACGTAGCCAATACACGTGGAGTTCCAGGATGCCCTGCTTCTTGTGACTTTTCTTAGTGCCCAGGATGTGGATTGTGACACATCTCCATACATTGCCGGGTTATCACAGACCCGATCACTAATTATTCCACATTCAAACACAAATACCGTTCGACATCTCGCGCGGAGCGCGGGTTGTGCTAGTAATGTATTATGAAAGGCCCCGATGAGTAGAACACAGTGATATAAAATGAACGAAACCATGCAAATAAAAAAGTAGCGAAAAACGGGCTATTACGAAAAATAGCTTTTTGGTAAGAATTTGATATTACGTAATTTCGATGTTTCCAAATTTGCAAACTTTTGACGCAGAAATATGACCAACACAATGTACTTTCATGTGGAACAAAACGTTTTAAAATTGGCTTAGTAACATATGAAATATTCAAGTTAGGCCTATCAGGTGGAGATAAACCTATGTCAATGACTGTACATGTTGTGATAAACACATAGAGACCCCGATCAATACCAGTAAACAAAATCGAAATCTCAATATTCCCGTCCACAACATCAAAACTCCATTTAGATCGCTTGCTTCAGTCGTGCCATGAAATCAACAGTATACAAAATCAATAGAAACAATGGAAAGAAGTCGTGTATTTATAGCAATCAACATATTCACTACATTGTCATAAATTGTCCGATATTGACAATGGCTACAGAGCTGATCAGTTCAGAGACTATGATATCTTCGGTTATTAATTAACTCGTCAGGTGTTGCAGTTTAGTCATCCAATACATACACTTCTTAATTATGCCGCAGTGACGTGCATGAGGTAACCTTCTCTCACTAACGGACGATCAAGTGAACCAATGTAAATTTTCAAAACAACGCTCAGCAAATTATAGCCAGTATATACTCTAAACTCCCACTTACCTGTCCCATTCCTGATCTCGGAAAACATGACCAAATCCTGAGTTGAAATATCGCACGCTGTCATTCTTTGCCAGGCTCGGGAGTGGGACAAGTAAGTGGACAGGACATTTTATAATGTTTCTGATCATACCCCCACCCCGTTATCTTCAACTTAGGATTTAGTCACTTTTCCGAGTTCAGGAATGGGACAGGTAAGTGGGAGTTTAGAGTATACGGGTGTGTAGATATCGTAGGACCCTAGGATGGCAGGTGTGATGTTTTTGAATATTCCTCACCTACAAGCGTTCCCCTGCACCATTGTCTGACGGAGTAATCTGCAACTCGACAAACAGAGAAACATCTCAATCTCTACCAGCGTTTGCCAAACAATATGGGGAAACTTTGGCATGCGGTAGACACTGGCAGATGTTACACTGGTGAGTGAAGCTTGAAACAACTCATTCTGTGCACGATTAAAGGCTGTAGGGAGTGAAGATGTACCGGTACATTAACATGGAGTCTTTTGAGGAGGGTTTAACTTCCGATTGACACTTTCTGTGAGGTAAACCTCTTAAATACCTCGACAATGAATGACTTCACAGTTTCAGAAAAAAAATGTTCGCTTTACTGAATAGAATTCATTATTCTACAATGATAAGTGTGTTCCTAATTGTGAATTACCAAACCTTCATATCCACATCATGTTCGATCTACAAGCCAATCGATTCATGGAGCTATTTTGAAGACCGCTTACTACAGTTTGTATCATATCATGCCTCCCTCACAAATACAGCAGCCGCCGGAGGATATCTTGACATCGGTGTTTTTTTGCGACGTTGCGGCCTGGGACGGATTTTCGGGTATTCGAGAAACATGGACGATGGACGGTGGATGATGGACGATGGACGGCTCCTTTCAGCATCATCGATCTCCACCGCCTAAGGGACTCATGAATTTATCATATAGGCCTACCAAGCTCCGTGAGATCCGAGCAAGTCAAACTTAAAGTGCCAATTTTTGCCGAAAAGAACTGTCCGATTTGAGCAGGACAAACCTGATGCATTACTTGTCATCTAAAGAATGTTTCTGGCTGTTTTCATCTCAATCCGTCAACTAGTATGCAAAATATACATGAAATTGTGAAGAGGGTGTTCCGTTCAACTGAGCGGGCGATCCGGGAGGGTGATAAATTTTCCCGGAACACACGTGTGTGTTCCGGACTTTCCATTGTTGGCGCCGATGAACAGCAGAAATGGCCATTTCAACCGACAAAAACGCATCCAAACTCGGTGCGACGAACAAGATTCATCACTTACATTTCAAATAATGTTCCTGGCAGGAAAACATGTCAACTCAATGTTCATTTTGTGAAATAAACACGAAATTGCTGAGAGGGTGATCCGAGATTCCCAAGAATTCCATTGTTGTAGACGAAAAATACTTTTGCACTACTTTTCCCCTCTGTCTGATCGCGGTAGGCCTATGACGTCACACAATCGGGATGCCCGTCCAGCCAGCCCAGTTGGGGTGGATACACTAAAAACACTGCCATGATTGAATGAATAACAAATTTACAACTGATTACAATATTTAGAAGGCAAAATGAATATCCCGCGACATGTCTTTTCGAACAATACAGTCCCTGGAAACGTGTAATGTACAGCGTGCTCAATGGTAGTCATGGCCAACAGAGTCGACAAACATCCAACGACGTTCGACGTCGTGACGTCATGTCGTTGACGTGACCAAGGGATTTGCTCATGCCGCAACACCACGCAAGACGTCATGCGATTGGTTCAAAATTGCCAAAATTTCGCCGTACGGTTTGATCATGTTAGGCTACAAGATGATCCTTCCTGGCCGTTAGGCCCACAGGGCTCTGGCGAGAAGATCTCAAGACTAAGGTATCGAATCCCCAAAACAAAGATGGTTTACTAACAACGCTTTGGGGATCTACATCTTGGCTCACTTTCTGAAAGAACCGTCTCACCCCGGCGGCTCACTTCGTCAACATTCGCGCAGTAACACAAAGTTTTGGGCGGGCGGTGATACAGGTGTCATCAGTTGAGTATTTTAAGTCATTTCTTGTGCTTATTGTGGATAATACAAGTTGTTTTCGGGTATATGATAAATAAATGAAATGGTCCATGGACCATGTGCTCACCCGTTTGAACATAACAGCGTAATGACAGAGAGAGATGTATGTCAGTAATGAGCAATCTGGGTCAAGTCATTCCCAAGTTTTAGGACTTCAATGATTTTGGGGTTATGGCACCTGGCGGCCATATTGGATGTCCGATCGGGCCAAAACGTCACATGCACATAATTAAAGGTCATCTAGAGGGAGCCACATAGCACATTTGAGCGCTCTGGGTCAAGTCGTTCCTGAGTTATAGCACATTTTATGATTTTCGGGTTACGCCACTGGCGGCCATATTGGAAGTTTAATCAGGCCGAAATTTGACGTGCATGTAAAGGTCATCAAGAGGAAGGTAAATGTCAAGTTTGAGCACTCTGGGTCAAGCCGTTCCTGAGTTTTAGCACTTGGATGATTTTCAGGTTACGCCACCTGGCGGCCATATTGGATGTCCGATCGGGCCGAAACTCGGTATTTTTGAAGGTGCCCCTCCAATACATATTTATGCAAGATATGAAGACTCTCGGTGAAATAATTAAGAACTGTCGCAGGTTCGTTACTTTTGTCGAACTTTGACCTCTGTGACCTTGAAAAGTAGGTCAAATCAAAAACCCGTTACATATGTTATGTCTCTAATTAGGTGCACCTATGATACAAATTTGGAGAAGATCCAGTCATTAGTTCAGGAGTTGTTGCACTTTTTGTGTTTTTGGTTTCCGCCACCTGGTGGCCAAGCCAAGAATCGAATCGGATTGAAACTTGGTGTCATAGGTCATGTGACCTAGGGGTATATATGTACCAAGTTTCAGATCAATAGCTCCAGCGGTTACGAAACGTGCCCTGCTAACGGACGACGACGACGACGGACGACGACGGACGCTGACTGACGACAAAAGCTCACCGGTGAGCTAAAAACCACCCTCGTGTAATTTCCAAGTGCGCAGAACACACTCGTGATGGCCTTTGGCCGGGAAAATCCCTCGACCTGCGGTATCGGGATTTTCCCGGCCAAAGGCCATCACTCATGTGTTCTGCACACTTGGAAATCACACTCGGGTGGTTTTTTTATTATATACAATCATTCCTCTTCCGCCAGGGTTATAAAAAGCATCGGTTAACTTATGGTAATGGTTGATATATTGATCTAATTAAAGTCTACTACCAGTCTCTGAAATTGCGGCAATATGTATCTCTTCATTTAGCAAACGTAGTCGGAGGTCTTCGAAACGAGCACCTCCATTAGCAGGACGTGTATCAGCTGATGGCGATGAGCCAGCAGGCCGACCTGGCCTGGATCAGCTTTCACAACGAAATCACAGTAACATCCTTCCATTCCATTTCATAAATCATATACGTCAACAACAATCAAAATCATCCAAACACGTGTTTTTTATTGTGCAGTTTTGCAGAAGTTCGATGGACTACTCTGAAGAATTATATTTGGCGCACACAAATGTAAGTGTGCTTCGGTTACTGCCACGGCCGTATCACTGTGTGACACTGAACTACTTTTTCAATTTGTAACCAGGATTTATTGGCTTTTTCCATTAGCGCGCATTGATACACATGGTTCTTCTTGTACTCTCCGTGGCAGATACTTCTAGCATGACACGAAGTGAACATAGATGGAGCTGGCCTTCGCCACTGGAGAATGGCTGCGCCTGTAGTGTTAGAGTGATAGCTAGAAGTGGGCTAAAGCCCACTTAAAAATAACAGGGGCCCGAGAATTGACCCCTGCGGAACTCCGCTATTGATGGCCCCATCAGGCGACCAAGCGGAAAGAGAGCCTGTCGAGGTAAGAGGAAAGTAGATTGAGTACATTATTACCAAAACCATAAGATCGAAGTTTAAAAATAAGCAAGTGATAGGGGATAGCATCAAAAGCGCCTTCGATATCTAAGAAGACTCCCCGATGTATGATTTATTATTCCAGTTAAGTTTGATTATATGCAGTTATGTGGGCTAACTGTTTCTGTGTGTCATGACCCTTTAAGAAACCAGATTGGTAATGATAAATAAGGTCATTATCTAAATCATAACCCGAAATATTGGAATAGATTACACGTTCAAAAAGTTTAGAAAGTGAGTTAAGGAGTGTGACCGGCCGATAGTTTGCAATAGAGTTGTTGACAACCAATAACTGTTCGGAACGACCAAACTTTTCCCCAAATACGCCCAAAGTTATGATGTTATATGCCTAGTAATCACCAATCACGTCGTAATAACTCAAGCAGCGACATAACAACCAAGTGATCAATGGCATTATCCTGACACCGTCAGGTCACAAAGGCTTGTGATTGTTGTGTTTCATTCACTTCAGCTCTTACCTCACATGTTTCAAACTGCTTGGAGAGAAAAATAATGATCGCAGACCTACTAGACAGGTGTGACAGGAATCAACGTCCTAGGAATGCAAGTCCGCCAAACAATGGGTCATATGGATAAAGACTAGCAAATGCTTTTACTTCAGATTTGTAAAGCATTACCTAGTGCATTTGTATCGCAAAATTCAAGTAAAAGCATTTACTAGTCTTTATTCATATGACCCATTAGCTCGCTATTGTAAGGTTATATTCGAATGGCCATGGTCTCCATAGCCATATATATTCTAATCCCTTGCTGAACAATAAGACCGGACTTTGATTCCAGGGGACTTTGATCCCTGTTACACCTGTGTAGTAGAATCTAATGTCCCCCGATATGTGATGTCCCCCAAAAATACATACGGATTAAGCGGCACCATTGAATTAGACTCTAGAGACAAACAATGCAGGGGCATCAGGCGGGTGGGGACATTATATTTTATCACACCTGTGTAATATCAAAAATAGATAAAGACCAAAAATGTACCACTCTCAACGTTGAAAAGCGTAAAATTGGCAGCTGTCTCCCTAAAAACTTGGAAGATCTGAAAGTTACTGCACCAAGTCAAAGAATTAGACACTGGCTACAAGCAGTATAAAATTCAATCAAATCCATCTACTAGTTTCAGAGATATCAATCTTTAAATAGATGACTATACCTCAGACTGGCATGGACCAGCACGTTGAGTTCATTTTTTTAAATATAGGTGGCGCAGGACCCTTTAATTGCTAATTACTCATTAGGGAATGCATGGATTTGCAAACAAAGTTGTGATTAGTATTCCTTGTGCCCCTGCCTATATTTTGGTGCCAAAAGATTTTAGATTTTTGCAACTTTTTTGAGCATGCGCCATCTATTATTTAAAAAAATAACTAAAACCCTTGGGCTGGGCTGTTTCAGAGTGGTATATTTTTGGTCTTTATCTGTTTTTGGTAACATTTATCAGTGTTTCTGCGTGTGAATCATCTTCCCATTGTACTGCAGTATCGAATTGTCATGATCTCTCACGCTGTCTTTTTTTCACAATGTCTCCAATACATAGAAGGAAACACTGAAAATGAGGAACATTGGCCGGTGTTACACCAGCAAATCACCATCGTTTGTTCTTCACTCAGGTTGGGATTACATATACAATTTTCAAAACATGATGGATGTTTGGTGATCTTAGACAAATTATATTTTCAGAGTCTCCATGAATACATGTACTCCTATCTCCTCTACTGTTACCACACTGCATTCCTTAGATCGCTGTCTTCTATTTCTTATACCAGAGCCACCTCCTGCACTCTCCCAACAACTCTTCCCAGACTGTCACCACAACAGTAATACAACAACAGTCCGGGACATAACAGTTGTGGACTTGTGCATTCAGTGTGTAATCGGTGCTGGCCCAACAGTTCAATAACAGTTTGAAAGGGGCAAACTGCGCTCTGGTAAAAAAAGCCTGGCCAGTGAACCCCAGAAGACTTGACACAAAATGGACAAAGGGTGAACATGTTCAGTGATTACACACTTCATTTCAGAATGACATTTCTGATTTCCACTCTGGGATTGGGTTTATTATTGCATCATTGCTGTTATGTTACCGAAGTCATGTAACCCTGATAGGCATATTACATCATTAGCATAGGCCTACTTGAGGGAAAGTTTGGTCGATCCCAACAGTTATGGGTTGTCAACAACTCTATTAGAAGATTTCTCACCTTTGTTTTTATAAATTGGGACAATAATCCCTTCCTTCCAGCAAGACGGGAAAACGTTTCGAGAAATCAATATGTTAAATAAACGGCAAAGTGGGGCATCCAATAGTCTCGGTCACCCAGCCGCTGTTTCGAATCTGGGGATCGAACAAGCGTCTGGGTCATAACGCCACTTTTTCTGTTACGAGCAGACCATGATCCTGGTCTGGATGCTGATTGGCTAATCAGGGACAGAGCTAGTCATTCATTCCCATCCACCGATTCCTCCCATTTGAAAATCACAATCCGGCTGCTGATTGGGCAAGAGAAGTGATCATGTGACCTCATCATGGCGACGACCACATAATGTCAGCTGGGATTTCTCGACGTCTTCTACCATACGGATACACAATTCCTGCTTAGTTTTCAGCCTGATATTCAACTCCGATAAGTTGATGCTGTCCAGTAAGTTGTCTCAGATCACTTCGCCGATCGATTCATTGCCAGATTCAGACATTTTGGAAGGTCGTGAGGTGAAATTTTATCCATCAATTGAAGCAGCCATCTTATGTCACGTGACCTGCTACAGCATTACCCACAATGCACTGTATCACAAGAATAACGGCGTTCTGGGCCAGACGTTTGTGTAGCAGTACTGCGGAACGAAACGGCTGGCTGCGCGAGACTAGGCATCCAATGAACCAGCCACCAGTTTCAGCATTTACTTATCGCTTTACTTATAATTCCAAAGGGGAACGATTTTGAATACAACTACCAACAACTCAAGAAGTCGTGTAAAATATAAATCTACAACATGAATTACAAATGCGCAAGCGGTCCCTAACTAACATCCTGGGATTACCGAATCTGTGAAAAAATATTAGTCCTTTAAAATGACAGGAAGTCCTGTAAAATGACCGGAAGTGCAGTATATCAACAGTACAGACCGTAAATGTATTGTTAAAATTAAGAAGTTACCATTAAACTACAGAAGCTCCGTCATTTTACAAAAGTACTTTTCAATATATCACGAAACCCATTATTCAACAGAAATATCTGTTTAACAAGAGATTTTTTGAGTATTTATGAATTACAGCACGATTCTGTGAAATAGTTTCTGTAAAATCTTCTCTTTTTTCATTGCCAGATTCAGACATTTTGGAAGGTCGTGAGGTGAAATTTTATCCATCAATTGAAGCAGCCATCTTATGTCACGTGACCTGCTACAGCATTACCCACAATGCACTGTATCACAAGAATAACTTTCACCTTGGAAACCCTATTTTTATAATGTCTTTCACCTTGGAAACCCTATTTCTATTTCACATTCTTTACTTGTATCTCCTCTATTTGTGACCCTGTATAACATAAAAACTGTTTGGGTTCGGAGATTGTTTGGACTACTCGCAGGGTACTTATGGACGCCTCGTTTAAACACGGGTCATTGAACCATCTTTTTTGAAGATGGGGATTTGGCCTAGTGGTTTAAGGCGTGTGCCCCTGAGTGCTGGCGATTGATGCCATATGCGAGGGTTCGTGGGTTCGATTCTGGTAGGAAGCAATGTCTTTCACCTTGGAAACCCTATTTCTATTTCACATTCTTTACTTGTATCTCCTCTATTTGTGACCCTGTATAACATAAAAACTGTTTGGGTTCGGAGATTGTTTGGACTACTCGCAGGGTACTTATGGACGCCTCGTTTAAACACGGGTCATTGAACCATCTTTTTTGAAGATGGGGATTTGGCCTAGTGGTTTAAGGCGTGTGCCCCTGAGTGCTGGCGATTGATGCCATATGCGAGGGTTCGTGGGTTCGATTCTGGTAGGAAGCAATGTCTTTCACCTTGGAAACCCTATTTCTATTTCACATTCTTTACTTGTATCTCCTCTATTTGTGACCCTGTATAACATAAAAACTGTTTGGGTTCGGAGATTGTTTGGACTACTCGCAGGGTACTTATGGACGCCTCGTTTAAACACGGGTCATTGAACCATCTTTTTTGAAGATGGGGATTTGGCCTAGTGGTTTAAGGCGTGTGCCCCTGAGTGCTGGCGATTGATGCCATATGCGAGGGTTCGTGGGTTCGATTCTGGTAGGAAGCAATGTCTTTCACCTTGGAAACCCTATTTCTATTTCACATTCTTTACTTGTATCTCCTCTATTTGTGACCCTGTATAACATAAAAACTGTTTGGGTTCGGAGATTGTTTGGACTACTCGCAGGGTACTTATGGACGCCTCGTTTAAACACGGGTCATTGAACCATCTTTTTTGAAGATGGGGATTTGGCCTAGTGGTTTAAGGCGTGTGCCCCTGAGTGCTGGCGATTGATGCCATATGCGAGGGTTCGTGGGTTCGATTCTGGTAGGAAGCAATGTCTTTCACCTTGGAAACCCTATTTCTATTTCACATTCTTTACTTGTATCTCCTCTATTTGTGACCCTGTATAACATAAAAACTGTTTGGGTTCGGAGATTGTTTGGACTACTCGCAGGGTACTTATGGACGCCTCGTTTAAACACGGGTCATTGAACCATCTTTTTTGAAGATGGGGATTTGGCCTAGTGGTTTAAGGCGTGTGCCCCTGAGTGCTGGCGATTGATGCCATATGCGAGGGTTCGTGGGTTCGATTCTGGTAGGAAGCAATGTCTTTCACCTTGGAAACCCTATTTCTATTTCACATTCTTTACTTGTATCTCCTCTATTTGTGACCCTGTATAACATAAAAACTGTTTGGGTTCGGAGATTGTTTGGACTACTCGCAGGGTACTTATGGACGCCTCGTTTAAACACGGGTCATTGAACCATCTTTTTTGAAGATGGGGATTTGGCCTAGTGGTTTAAGGCGTGTGCCCCTGAGTGCTGGCGATTGATGCCATATGCGAGGGTTCATGGGTTCGATTCTGGTAGGAAGCAATGTCTTTCACCTTGGAAACCCTATTTCTATTTCACATTCTCTTTTTTCTAACAGTGCATATCTCGCCAATAGAACTCAAACTGTCAATATTCAGGGGGAAAACTCAGCACCTACGGAACTGGTCTCTGGGGTCCCCCAGGGATCAGTTTTGGGGCCCCTACTATTTTCAATATACATCAAACCTCTTGGTGAGGTAATAGACAGTCACGGCATGTGCAGGCATGGTTTCGCGGATGACGTGCAGTTATATGATTTCTTTGAGCCCACTGAGGAGGGCCTGAAAGCTGCGATCACCAAAGCTGAAAAATGCATTGCAGACGTCCGCCAGTGGCTCAAACCAAATCACTTAAAAGGAAATGATGACAAGACGGAATTCCTTGTGATTGCACCCAAGCGGAAACTCTCAAAATTAAACCTCTACCGTCAATTAGAATTGGATTGTCTGACATAGCGCCGTCGACACACGTGCACAACCATTTGGTAAACAGGGCATTAGAGAATATGTTGCAGAAATACACCTTCCCACATTGACTAATTTTACATAATCTGGTTAATCTGAGTCACTGACCTAATTGCACCTTGCACTCCTCTGGTTATAAGTGAGTCATGCCAATCCACTATTAAGTAGCACAGATTAAGCAATCATGTGTATCAAGGCAAGGGGGAATGCATAATGGTTACGGCCCAAACAGGCTACAAATTCAGCATTGAAAAATCGTTATCATCGGATTTGAAAATTTAAAGCAGTTTTTTGATATAACAAAGAATTCTCTGTTCAACTGCATAACTTTCCGGCAAGGCAACAGCCTATTTTCCATTTTGTTATGAATCAGGCAGAAAAGGAAAACAAGAGGATTACACATGATTACGCAAAGTCAACATATCAACTCTCCAAATCGGACCCCTCTGAAACGAGTTTCACGGGGGTCCAGTGGGTATAAGTGGAGCCTCCTATTCCCAAATTATAGTAGGTATAGCGTTAATTTTCAGCCCTTTTCAGCAATAATCCCACAGTATGGCTGTTTACCTGAAGTGTCCCATGGCGCAAACTTGCTTAGTCTCGGGCGCCCAGACCCTGTATAATGCATAGCATATACGAGGGTCTGGGACAGAGCTCCGTTTTCGTTGTGACGGTGATTTTATTTCATCACCCGTCGCTGATTGGCTAATCAGGGACAGAGCTAGTCATTCATTTCCATCCGTCGATTCCCCCCGTTTGAAAATCACAATCCGTCTGCTGATTGGGCAAGAGAAGTGATCATGTGATTTCATCATGGCGACGACCATAAAATGTCAGTTGGAATTTTTCGACTACGTCTTCCAAGCTGAGGTGAAATACAATCCATTAATGGAAGCAACCGTCTTATGTCACGTGACCTGCTACAGCATTACCCACAATGCACTGTATTACAGTGAAAAGGTCGGTCTGGCCCAGACGTTCGTATCTACATATGAACGGCTGGGTGCCCGAGACTAAAACTTGCTATGCAAAAAGAACATTCATGAAAATGACGAAATGCTCCAGGCTTCTCCATGTATTTCATGACGTCATCAGTTTTGTGGTCACGTGAATCTTGGCAACACGCACGTGACAATCTCGGACGAAAATTTTTAGATCCTTTTTTGCCCTTTGCGATACCAATCTCGTCTTCAGGTGTACATATGGGAAGCTGGGTACACTTTGTCAAGACAAACTATACCCTGGGTACAGTTTGTCCGGGTATAGTTTGTCTGGACGACATTGAACCTGGGTATACTTTGGCGATACCCAGGACGACAATAACCCCTTCAGCGTCAGTCATCCCGTTATCAGTGGTTATGTAACTGAGCGATTAACGTGTATAAAACAAGGCCTGTCTGCCTCGCGTAGATCTTTCATGATCTGCCTCGCGTAGATTTTCCAGCAGCCCAGGCTCAGGCCTAGATCCTCGTTGATCTCTGCCGATGCACTCCTCGCTGGCGTTGGCCAGTGTGTGTGTGTTGTTGTGTGCGCCACACATGTTTTCACACATGTCTTGCAGCTCAATGCATATCTGTCGGTTTACTGTTGATACGGGGAATTTCTATTAGTTAAAGTCCATTGGCCAAAATCTAAATTCTAGTCGCTCAGTTCCATCTCTAAGTCATTTAAGTGTCACAGTTAGGTCAAAATGCCTACGTTTTAGTTCTTACTTCATAGCCATGGATGTTCAAGGTTATTGACTGGACATCATTAGTCATTTAGAATATCTGTAGGCCTATACATTTGCTGGTCAGGGAACTCCCGCTGTTGAAATTTTAGAACTACTGTCTCAGTTTGTGTTTTTGTTATTTTGCGAGTTATATTTGACTTGGCCTCTTGCTCCATCCATGTAATGCCCTAGTCACATTACCACCGATTCTGCAAAGGATGTGTTTGCGACGCCCGAACGGGCTGAAAAATAGAGAAAATGACGGGTTGCCGGCCGATCGCGCAAGGGCATCTACCGGTGTCCTGAGCTCGGTAGCGCGCCGCTAGGGTGATCGGAAGAAAATAACTTGGAGTTATATTCTTGCGGCGAGTACCGGCTGAAACCCAGCTCGCTAGCAAATCTTTCATAATCCTTGACACGCCCGTCGGGCTCCCATTAGCCCCCCGTCAGGCCCCCACCAGGCACCAAGTACCTACATCGGACGATTTTTGGCCGTCCACCGCGGGCCCAAATATCCTCCCGACACTGGTCGAAGTCCGACAGGTATCCCACCAGCCAGCCACGGGTGTGCGGCCGAGTCCCCTCGGATGTGCGGTCGATCAACAAAATCACCGGATTGCCGGAAGGACAGCGGGCGTGTATTGTGTGGCTCTGGTGGATCATCCACGGGGTGCCTACTGGGCGCCCGCCGATTCCCCCGGAACTTGGCGTCGTGACATAAATAGTTCATCGTTCATCCACACTCACAGACATTTTAAAGAGATTCTCAACACCAGCTGAAGACAAGTTGAATGGAATATGCCTGCCGTACCCCAGAGGGTGTGACAGGCGTTGCTCCGTGGGCAGTTGGCCAATGCGCGTCACCGCCACAACGTGATCTTGGCAGCTTTGATGGAGGAGGACAGGGTGGCAAGACCGCGGCGCCGTCCTAGGAGATGGTGGGTGAAGCCCTGGTTGTTGAGGCGGCCCATCCATGGCCAATTTGCGAACCTGATGGGAGAGCTCGAGAGGGAGCACCATGAAGACTTCCGGAGCTTCATGAGGATGGACCCCGCCATGTTCCACGAAATAGTGCAGCGGGTTGGACCACGCGTTGAAGGGAGCATGGAGTAAGTATATTTTTCCCATTTATTTTTAATTGGAGAATAGTAAATTCTTATAGCAGATGAAATGTTGAAATGTTCAAAGTTGGTTAAAACATGGCAATTTTAAATGTCTTTCGAACATTTTCATATATGGGCTAAAACGGGCTTCTCATTTATGTTTCAGAGGAAGGCCACCATTGCAGGCAGGGCTGAAGATTGCAATAACATTGAGGTTCCTGACAACGGGGATGAGCTATCACTCCTTGGCGTTCAGTTTCCAGGTGGCCACTATATCACTCTTCATTCCGCAGGTCTGCAGGGCCATAACGGAGGAGTATGCGGATGAGGTATTCGTCACACCCACAACTCCAGCAGAGTGGAGACAGATATCAGACCGGTTTGCTGAGAGATGGAACCTGCCCCACTGCTGTGGGGCTATTGATGGCAAGCACATTGCCATAAAGAAACCCAAGGACTCGGGAACATTATATTACAATTACAAGGCCTTCTTTTCCATTGTGCTGCTGGCTGTGGTGGACGCTGAATACAGATTCATATGGGCGGATGTAGGTGCCAATGCGACTGCGGCGTCTACAACCGCTCAGAGCTGGAGCCAGCCTTGAGGCAAGGCACAGCTGGCCTTCCAGACCCGGATCCCCTCCCCAATGATGACCGCCCTACGCCCTACTTCATTGCTGCAGACGATGCATTTCCTCTCAGGTCGTATATGATGAAACCATTCTCCCATCGGTATCTGGCAAGAGAGGAAAGGATATATAACTACCGCATATCCAGGGCCAGACGGGTGGTGGAGAACGCCTTCGGGATATTGGCGAACAGGTTCCGGTGTCTCCTGACAGCACTCGCCACCCGCCCTGACACGGCATTACAGATCGTCAAGACCTGCCTCTACCTGCATAACATGATGAGGATACGCTCTCCCAATCTGCAAAATGCCGACTTGGACGTCGAGGATGACGAGCACCACGTCCACCCTGGTGCTTGGAGGACTGATGCTGTCATGCATGAGGTGGAGGCAGCAGGCCGGGGACCAAGACAGACAGCAGAGGGGAAGAAACAGAGGGTGTATCTCATGAAATACTTCAACAGCGATGCTGGGAGTGTTCCCTGGCAAGAATATGCCATTGATTTGTGACTCATGGATATTTGTCTCAAACTCTACTCCCATGGCCGATTATAACTTAAAATGTGCTGTTGCACTTAAAGATTTGCACATAAAGTGTGCCTTCAACAGATATTGGACTTAAAGTGTGCCTCAATACGTACATTGGACTCAAAACTGTAATCTCAATAAATATAGAAGTCAAAGTTTGCTCTCAGTTTAACTTTCCCGTAACACACTTGTTTCACTTTTACGGACATACATGTAAAATAAATAATAAGAATATGATATCAGTTGAAAAGTTTATTCGCTCATAATGAATCATTATCCATCAGTGTGAGTATCCTACTGAAACATTGTGTCTCAGTCACTGTCCTTGGGGTCGCAAGAATCCGCCACACCTATGAAAATGTCCTGTGAACTGGCCACCTGGGATAGAGCCACGTTGGGCTGATGGAACTGTTGCGATATCCTGCCCGCCGATGTGGACGGCCTCAGGCTGGGCGCTGTGTCCAGGCAGTTGCCCAGGTCAAGAGAGGTGCACAGCGTGGGTGTCGTGGGAAGAGAGGAGGTTGTTGCCAACGCTGACTGAAAAGCCTGCATGATGACGTTCCCCGGGGAGGGTGCCGAGGTGGCTGGAGGGAGTCCCCCCATGGCGTAGACACTGGTGGGGTCCCAGGCCTGGGTACGGGCTGGAGCAGACGGGCGCCGGGCGGGATACTGGAACAGACAAAGTACATCCATGTAGAAGCACATTAATATTTGCAAGGTGAAAGTTCTAATATTTCCTTATCAACTCTAGAATATCAATGAAAACTGGTTTGAAATTAAACATCAAATTGATTTTAAGTATCATGAGTTTTACCCTAATGATTTAATACTTTCATTTTAGAAGCTTCATTTTAAAATAATAATACTTTAGTACCAGTACCTATGGTTCATTTTAAAATAATACTTTAGTACCAGTACCTATGGTTCATTTGAAAATAATACTTTAGTACCAGTACCTATGGTTCATTTGAAAGAAGAATAATTTCATATTTTAAGTACCGGAAGCTTCGTCACGGTGCTGGTCCGGGCGAGGGTGGGTGGAGGCTGAGGGAGCAGAAACTGCTGTTGCCGCTGCTGGTTGAAGGGCTGCTGCTGGTTGAAGGGCTGCTGCTGCTGGCGGGGCATGGTGAGGGGCTGCTGCTGCTGTTCGTGCGTGCGGCCCAGGCGCTGTGCCTGCTGCCTCTGCTGCCGCCGCTGGGCCCCTTTGCGAAGGAAGCGGTGGGCCAGCTGCAGCGACTCGACCTGGTACTCCTGCCACACCTCCTCATCTATGTCCCAGTTGATGTGATGGAGGCCAGCCACCTCCCCCAGTTCTCCCTGTCCGAAGATGACTCCCTCTGCGCGGCCTCCAACTGAAAGAATGAATGTTCTCAGTAAAAATCCAAAAAATAGAATACATGTATTATTTAATAGTGAGTCTATGCAAGAAGACTTCTACCATTGATATGATTAATAGGCATAAATTATTATACCTGCGTTGCTGCCTCTTTCTTCTCCCGTTGGGAGTCC
Source organism: Notospermus geniculatus (assembly GCA_002633025.1). NCBI lineage: Eukaryota > Metazoa > Nemertea > Pilidiophora > Heteronemertea > Lineidae > Notospermus > Notospermus geniculatus. Next base: position 149,767 of record NMRB01000794.1, on the reverse strand, counting down.
AACAGCATGTCCTCCAGGACCTCGGCTAGGGGCCTCTTCTGCCTCCCCTTGGGTTTATTGGAAGGCTTCCGTTTGGCAGGCTTCCTGGCCAGGGAGGAGATGGAAGTCTCCCCAGTGGCTGATGCTGCTGCTGAGGTAAAAGGTGGTCGGTCACTCTCAGGTTCTTCCCCCATGCCAGAAACGTCTGCGGCAGCCGTCTCCTCCTCCTCCTCCTCCTTGTCCTCCCCCATCTCATCACACCCCTCACTGCGTACCTGAAACGCAAGGAAGGATTCCATACAATATTGGAATCCTTAAATATTGTCGTAATATTTTTTATTTGTGACATTTGGTTCCAATACAGTATTATCAGGCTTCCATATAAATTATAATTATATTACTGTTACGCTTGCAAGATTGCAAGTGCCGTCTTTGAACCAACATACCTTGCCCATGGTCTGGGAGGCTGTGCGGGGCCTGTAGTAGGACCCTAAGAAGCGGTAAGCCTCCAACTTGAACTTCTGGAGGGGTGTTAGCCTGGACGCCCCTGACCCGGACTTCTCCTTCTTGACCTTGTTGAAGAGTTTAAAATGATCTGTCCGGTTGGACAGGAAGCGGCGTTTGATCTGCTCAGCTGCGGAAAATCATAAACTGAACTTGCCTGACGAAGAATTTTTTAATATACCAAGAGGGAAGATCATTTCTCTGTGCTAAATACATTTTAAAAACCTCAGGCAGAGTACATTTGATTACATGTCTCGTTATCCACTAAAAGGATTTTTTTATAAAGCCAGACGCAGCATTTTTTAGGGACATAAACAATTCTCAACTCTCAAAACGGTTCACATTCGGAACATTTCTTTATCCTGATTTTCCAGGTTGTCAACTACACAAATGTGAATAAAGATACATGTATGTACTTACGGGTCAGGCCAATGGAATCTGCAAACTCCTTCAGGGCAGCATCCCTCTTTACCCTGTTTTTGTAGTCTCCATGAGACAAATCATAGAACATGGGCCTCGCCTCATAGAACTCCGCGATGCATTGTTCTAACTCTATCCCCAAGAAGCCAGTGGAGGAGGAGCGCTGGGCGGAGGCCACAGACTCCTGGGTACCGGTAGTGTCTGACGCCACATCCTGCACGTCCTGGGCATCAGCAACACTGGGGGCAGGCTCATCGGGCCCCGATCTCTCTGAGGCGGGATCCTCCTCTACCTCTGTCCTGGGGCTTTTCCGAGGGGAAGTCCTGGCCGGGTCCCTCCCCCTCTTCCCCTTCCCCTTGCCACCCTTTTTCTTGGCCTCAAGAGCAGTGTTGACTTCCCCCTTTGGACCCATTATGAATAGGCCGTCCAAAAAAGTACAAAATATACAGGGGTCTATTAAAAGAAGATCTCTGAAAGAACAGCGAACGTACAATGCCGGTCCCAGTTGCGCGAGGTCCTTTTATATCGTTCGCTGCCTGGTTGGCGTCCATCCAGGCATCGGGCGATACCCGGATGATATGTTTGATTTCATCCGACGGCCGACGGGGGAATGGGCGGCGTTCGTCCGATACCCTTTCGGACATCGGTGAAGGACTGAACGGTATCGGTGAAGGACTGGACGGTATCAGCCGACCAGTTTCCAACCAGTGGGAACAAATCCGACAGACACCGACCGACATCGGCGGATTACATGTGTACTGACCACTGTCCCACGGGGTGCCGTCGACAGCCATCTGTTTCAACGATATGTGGAAGATATGTGGAAAAATCCGTCCCATGCCGCAACGTCGCAAAAAACCACCGATGTCAAGATATCCTCCGGTGGCTACTGCATTTGTGACTCAGGCATAAAGATGAATTCTAACGATAGTGCGTGCTGTAGTTCTTTTAGTGAGGAAAGCAAGAGTCCGTCTGGATTGAACATACCTTTCCGGTAGTATGTAAACATTGAAACGTTTCAGAAGAAACGAGCCAAATGAAACGTCCCAAAATATTTTTAAAAATACGAAAAATCATAACAAAAATACCAAAAAGCTATATTATTTTACATTATGTGAATATAGGAATGTAGATTACCCGATGCCTTCATGATTTTTATCATCATTTTAGCTTTTTCTGTGATTTCTTAGCCAGATTTCGGTTACATTGCGGCGAACGATGTCACATTTTCCTCTCGCCAACCTCGCACCCCTCATAATGGAATGATCGGAGTACGTTAATTGGTTGGAATGCTCATGCTCATGCTCATGCTCATGCTATTCACAACTCGCATGCACATTGTGTTATAAACTTTGCCTAATATCAAAAACGATATTTTTGAAGATGTTTTGAGGCCTCACACAAATTCCTCACAGAAAATAACCATGGCGAGTGACATATAGAGAAAGTATATGATAAAAGGTATTAATAATCGCATAGAGAATTTCTGAAGCGACGACTTCCATATTTGGGATCGGAGACCTTGAACATTGAATGAATGGGAAGCATGGTGTCATGTAAACAATAACAACACGTGTGTTTTGAACGGGAGAGATTTTAATGCTTTTATGCCATGAAAGTGCCAAAAATGAATTGGAAATAACAAAATTACTCCGTTTCTGCCATGCAACTTCAGATTTAGCATGTTTTTTGGGTCGTTTCATTTGGCCAGTATCTTTTGAAACGTTTCAATGTTTACATTCTACCTCCCTTTCCCCATCGTGCAATATGTGGATGATACTTTAGTGTTTACTAGTAGAGTTGAAGATATTGTCAGAATTGTCATGCATCTATTCAGTAATACATGTATGTGGGAAGAACGCTTCCCGGTAGTGGAACAGTAGTGTCAACGTTAAATGGTGTTGTGCCAATTAGGCCTATTCTTATAGTCTGTTTAAATCATCTGGAGCTCGATGGGCTGACCGGCAGGCCTATGTCAGTCAAACACCTACCGGTAGTAACCGGACAACAATGAATTTAGGGTTTACTCTAAACGGTCCAACGCACATAGTTTTCTAACCAGCTGAACCTCGGTTCGAAATAGAACATGCAACAAGGCCTTGATTCGAAGTTGAACACAGGCAGAGGTATGGGATTGACTGGAAGTGTCCTGTCAATAAAACGTATTTCAATAGCCAGACTTCACCAACATTACCAAGGCCCGCCTGACAACCAAAGGGTCCTCCCATCGAGCTCCAGATGATTTAAACAAACTTTAGTGTTTGAGAATATTTGGCTTTAGGATCATGGGCCATATGAGTAAAAAAGAGTATTAATTTGCTAGTAGAAATAAGTAGTAAAAGTATCTACTAGGTAGTATTCACTGAAAGTAAAAGTAAATACTTCATTTCATATGAATAAACTTTTACTTTTACTTCATAGTACCTGCCCCTACATGTACTTTACTAGCTTCTACTTGTCTACGACCTAAACTGACCGCTCTGAAAGTGGCTGGTAGGCCACCAAACGCTTCATTCGTTCAAGTACTATCTGCGAATCAATGGCTAGAAATGACGTAGTTTGACCTTCTGCCCCTAATTTCCATAAATGAATAATACCTGATGGAGCGTTCTCGCCCCCCCCCCCCGACATTTACCCCTGTAGGATTTCTATATGGCATGTTCACTTCTAAGATTTTCTTCTGAA
>NMRB01000794.1:88361-146038 GCA_002633025.1 Notospermus geniculatus | reverse complement strand
GGGGGCGGGGGGGGGGGGGGGGGGCAAATGTCCTACGGGGTAAATGCGCGCGGGGGGGGGGGGATCCAGGGGAAAATGTCCAAGAATCGGCACCACCTCTACCTGTTCCGGGTGGGGGACTATTCACCGGCCATTTGCGCATACGAACTGAAAAATCTCACTGCTGATGAAAATATCTAACCATGAAAAAGAAATATCAAAACATGAAAATGACAAAATCTTCATGTGATAGTGGATCATTTTTTTCCTTTTCACGATAATGAAGCCTGATGATGAGCAAGGATTCATAAGAAAAAAATTGAACAATATCAACTGTGAACAAAGATATTTGATATTATCGAAAATTATCAAAAACTGAAAAAGTGAGATTTTGCATGAGATTATGCTGCTGATGTAACGCTGTCATCCCATGTGTCCCACCCTGCTACTTTCATCCAATGAAAAGCCACAGTTAAGAAAATTTAACCTTTGTAAAAAAACTCGATTTTTACAAAATTGGGCGTTTTTTATGTCATTATAACACGAAAACAAGTCGCCCAAGGGCGATGCGCTCAGCTGACATGTGAATTTGATTGATGAAGCAGTTCTCAAGTTATGGAACAGAATGCCCCATACATGATCAGCACCTGCTGTCATTTATTATAGCCCTACTGGAAGTTGGAGCACAACCAAAAATCGATAGGCCTAGGACATGTAGGATGCATGATCTGACACACTACACATGGCAATATGAAGTTAATGACCAAGTTGTTCTCAAGTTACATGTATGGAGCAGAGCACAAAGTCCACGACGGTCACCAGTTGGCCATTGCCATTTGGAGTTGGAGCTGATGATGATGAGATCACATAAAGCATGGTGAGCTGTGCAGAAAGGCTCTTCTTGCTTTTACTTTAGTCAGCACAAGCCCACAGGGAAGTTTGACATCATCCACAGACAGCATAAAATGGTGACATCATCAGCAGTGCATAAAGGCTATTCTTGCTTTCCAGTCAGCACAAACCCACAGGAAGTAGTGTAACATCATCCAGACAGCATAAATGGTGACATCATCAAGCGGGGAATTCAAACACCCCTGTTTCATATTTCTGCAGATTGTGCCCCCTGGTGCACAAACATAACAAAATTACACCTACAGAATGTGAAGAAATAATTAAGCTATGCAACCTATCAATTACAGTTTGATGTATTTTCTCTAGACTGAGTTATTTGGATTTTTTATTTTACGGAAAATGCCCCCTGAAGAGCAGAATGTAGGTCATATCGCAAAAAGTTTTGGTTCTGTTTCAAGTCCTCCCTAGGGCCTACCTCTCCACGAACTTTCATGACTCTGGGCCTTGCGGTTGCGAAACGTGCCAGTTTAACGGACGACATACACACAGACACACAACGGACGCCACTCAGTACACATATGACTAGCTCCGCTGACCTTTGGTCAGCTGAGCTAATGATGCACATTTTCAGCTTAATTTTTTCGCAGTTGTGAATGAATTTCCCTTGTTTTCATTTTGTAAAAATGTGGTCGTCTTGCACTTCAAAATGTTCGAGATATCAATTAATTGATATTCTGATATTTTCGTGATATATTCACTTTTCCTTAAAACTTTTTGAACAAACAGGCCTAATACAACTCAAAGTGTCACATCCACATTTGAAAATCAAAGACCGATGACTGACTACGGAGAAATTAAGTAAAAACCTATGTTGCAATACTTGGCTAGTGAGTGTATAAAATGTTGAACCAACCAAACCACATTTTCCTCATCAAACCGAAACAGGGCGCGGTACCTGTTATCCTGGCACGTTAGCCTACCGGCATATTATACCTTCCTTTGGCACAGAATTTGAAAAAAAAGCTGCCATTGTACCAAGTTGTGTATGCTCACTTCGGCTTCAAGGTAGGTCTGGAGCTACCTTGAAAATTTGGAGTATGTACTTGAAAAACCTGAGTAAATACTTCACTTTATTCATACCGACTAGAGTATTTACTAACTTTGTAGTAACTACTGAACTAGTAAATAACAAGCCTGGCGGCGTAAATGGTTCACGTGGAAAGAGTTTGAAATAAAGAATGTTCGCACAAACACACAAAACTGCCTTCGATACAAGAGCACGAAGTGCCCAACCTGATACACTAAACAGTCCAATGAACTGGAGTTGTCTTAGCCTACGCAAAGTGCATTCAATTCAGGCCAACACACCGACTGAAAAAAAGTAAAGCAACCCTCCCTCTCCATCATGATCAAACAAAACCAGATTGATGGGAACATGGGGCGGTGGATTACTGTTGGTTGGGGTTACGTTGGAAGTGGACAGTATGGACCTCTCCTCACACCCAACAGCTTTACTATAGCTGTCGAGTGTGAGGAGAGGTGTCTACGTGTTTAGCCATATACCAGCCTGATGGCGACAGGGTCCGCGAAGTGACGCTTTGTGGTGTTAGATCATGCAGCGACAGTGGAGTTGCTGCGGCGTGTAACTGTTTTGGGCAGGGGAAAGAAAAATAATAGGGAGGTTTCGAAAACAAACGATAAACGTAAACTTTACGACAACGTTATTTTTCGTACTACACATTAACCAGATTTTATACTGAATTTTCGGTACAAGAATAACGTTGTCGTTAACGTTTCGAAACTCCCTATTATCGGGACAAGTCTACTTCCAATTACAGTAAATGTATGTGAAAGAAAAAAAATGCGGAGAAAAGGTCCTTCCACCGACCGGACTCGAACCCACGGATGTCGGAAACCGAATATTTTAGTGATACAAATGCGGCGATGGCCTAATTCATAACTTAATCGGCTTAAGGAATAGATTGAGCGGAACTAAGTAGGTAACGATTTTGATGGTTTTTGGCATGCCCTCGTTATTGTAACCTACCTTACTAGGCAGGCATTACATGTACATGAATAAGCCGTCTGACTTGTGGGTTGGAAAGAGTGACAAAGACAGGTTCCGAGCGTTCTTCGGCACACTTCGGAAGCCCTTCGGCGAGCTCATGAATATATAGTTCTCAATTTGATGACGTATACGACAAATTTTTTGGTTTATTTTTCGCCTGTAAATCATATTTCACACTAGCTTTGAAAGATCCAACCGACTTGAACAGCATTAAATAACCTTCGACAGGCCTTCCATGAAAAAATTTCGCCTTCAAACCGCACAGAACGACCATTTCGGCAGTTTTTTTATTTGCTTTGGATATTGCCTTTTTCAGACAGTGTGATACTTTTTGTCATAATTCAGGAAGTTTGCCAGCTATATCAATGAGATTTGGTGAATTAACTCAGATTGTGCCTTTCTTGGTCCCAACCAAGTGGCAATGTCATACATTAATTATAAAGACATTTATTAACCCTTAAAGTTCGGAACGTTTTTTCTGAATCACCCGATATATGCCCCTAGGTCAGCACAGTGGGTTTTAACGGTCAGAAAGAGAAAAAAAGATAATGAGATAAAACCTGTACTAGGTGTCACCCAATGGGATACCGGCAGAACTATCACTAATAGATGTCTCTAGTAGTAACTCGGTTAGAATGAATAGGGAGAATGTATTGCCAAAACGGTTTTTTTGCCTCTAACTCCTTTATTATTTGATTAATCATACAACATGCAGTGAGAGATTATTTCTCTTTGGATAATGAATAATATGGTGAGGAGTTAAAACATTTTTCCTGAGCAGGTAAAGCTCCACTCATATGAGAACTGACTCAAAAATTGTACCAATTTACAGGTTAAGTCCAAACTATGAGGCTAATTTTCATATGAACAGGGCCTACCTCCTTCAAATGAGGTATTCAAGAATAGTCAGAATGTATTTCATATAGAATTATGAAGAACTTTTCCACTGCATGTTGGTGGTTTCAATGGACCGTTTTCTCAGTATTCAGGAAAAACAGGTTGGCTCTATTCATTTTGCCTTTAGCAATTAACCGAGTACTACTAGAGACATCTGGTGGGATAGAATTTTGTGCCGGTACCCCATTCCATGGGGAATCGACACATGAAGAAACGAAAAAAATCTGTTGGGAAATTTTTGTGAAATATGTGTTTTTCAAATTCATGTACATTTTCCTGTACATTTATGTATGTACAAAGTATATGACAAATTCCTTCTCGAAGTTTCCATTTTCAGGACATTTTGCAGTCGATGTCACTTTTACAGGGTTCTCCATGGACCACTAGGTGGAAATTACCGTATTTAATTCCAGCTGATAAAATATCGAATTGTTACTGGGGTTGTTTTAACCCCTTATTATTGGACTTAGGACCTAATAATTGAATTTTATGGGACAAACTACCCAATTTTGTGGCTTTGGTATTTCATTTGTAAAAATTATCTGGGTGGTTTCTGTCAAATGCTTCATGGAGAACCCCGTAAAAGTGTAATCTAATGTAAAATGTGCTGAAAATAGAAACTACGGGTTGGACTTTGCCATATGCTTTGTATATACATAAATGTACAGGAAAATGTACATGAATTTGAAAAACGCATTTTACACAAAAATTTCCCAACAGATTTTTTTCGTTTCTTCATGAGTCGATTCTCCATGGTATTGGGTGACACCTAGTACAGGTTTTATCGCATTATCTTTTTTTTTGCTCTTTCTGACCGTTAAAACCCACTGTGTCAGACCTACGACACCAAGTTTCGGTCCGATTCGACTCTTAGCTTGGCCACTAGGTGGCGGAAACGAAAAACAGCAACCAAAAATGCAATAACTTCTGAACTATTGAATGGATCACCTCCAAATTTTTATCATAGGTGTATCTAATGAGGTGCATTACATCTTGGAGGAATTATACTGACAGGAGGAACAGCGAGGTCACTTCAAAGGTTTCATCATCGCCACCGCCGATCCCTATTGTGTACGGGCTTAACGAGGTGTTAACGAGGTGTTAATTACCAAACAAACACACCGCATGAGTGATTCCGCGACTTCGGTATTTCCGATGAAGCTTCGGCTACTTTCGTAAGATCAGCCTATTTGTTCGGGGGAGACAAGCCTCGCAGAGAGTTCTCATCTGATCTCAGTTTATTCCATGATGACAGAGATTTATTGTCCGTCAGATGAATAAAATTACATTTAGTCAAATATAGCTCAGAAAACATCCACATTTCCAGCACACAATCTCACGGGAAAAAAGTTCGCTTGAACACATGAACGTACCTGGGTTGCTACCCACCCCTACGAAAAATCGACGCGACCACGCAATACACAGCGCTCGTAGTGGACAAATCGTAGAACTACACTTTGTACACAAACTCGCGCGCAAGTGTTACAAACGGGTCAAAATATCGAGAAGTAGTGGGAATATCGCCATGAAACTTGAATTATAAAGATACTGGCAAGAAAGACAAATCGATTGATGTATGGGACTGCAAATTCGACCCAGCCGTTGCGGCGCTATCGTTCATAAACCTAGCGCAATTTGGAAGTGGAATGAAGATGGCGGCTCAGAACAGGCAGAATAGGCCGATTTTCAAACACCGATCAACATCGTCGACGCCATTCGACGCCCAACTGCTGCATATCATGAGAATCATCAAAATCTCATCTTTTAAGATCACTTTATGTCAACTTCAGGACTTTATGAGAAATAAAGTTATTACAGTTTGAATCTACGAGCCTTCAAAATTTTCGACATGCATGTCATTGCAAGAAAAATGGCGTAGAATGTGTAAATTTTGTTCGATTTGCATGAAAAAAAGCTTAGAATACCGATCTCAGTTTCGTCTTTCCTGGTCTTAGACGTGCGCAGTTATTTTGCCGACATAAACTATGTACTACAGTGCATTTTCAGACCGCAGAATGTTCGAATACCGGCACATAGTACCGCCAGCTCACGCTAGATGGCAGTGACAATCCGGGCTGCGTCGGTACCGCTGATCACGTCAAGCGAGCAGGCTTAATTGCTGTGCAAACACTGCGGGCCTTTGTGTTCCATTGTTTGGGGAGGTGTGAAAAAGGGATTATAGAGGGGCAATTAGCTCGCTGTTCCTCCTGTCAGTATAATTCCTCCAAGATTACATATATAACGGGTTTCGATTTGACCTACTTTTCAAGGTCACAGCAGTCAAAGTTCAGAATTCTGCCTTTTGGTGGCACATTTCGTAACCGCTGGTGTCGTGTCGCCTGTGAACGTGCTAATAGTAGACTGATTCCCGTCTTTGCCACTGCACTCCCGTTCTGCTATACAAAGACAGGTCCGGGGTGCCATCTTGGATGCACGAATGACGTAGTTCCAGGTTATTTATAGAACATCAACAAGGAAACCCCCTGCATGTTAAACATCTCGCCCAAACTAAAAATCTCAACAGTCATGAAAAATTCGGTAAAACTTTGCAGTTCTCGATAAAATAAAGATTGCTTTGGCGCCGGAGTCAATTCAGCAGCAGCAAGTAGTACGCATTACGGTAGGCCTACACTACACTGAAGTTATAGGCCTAAAGCAGATTGAGGCTCTGAAGAAGGCATCATGCCTTCTGTTCTGTTGAGGAGAAGTGACCCACTCCCCTCGCAATCTACAGCCAAAAGGCACGCCGTGCATAACCTCCTGTTATCCCATTGTCTTATCCCTGCAGTGTCAGTCCAAACACTCATGCTACATGCATACCGATACTATCTCCCGGGGCTTATACACAGATGATACATAACATATGACGTTCTCTCAAACATGAATACTCGATCCACGTGGTGTTCTATATTTAGTAAACTGGTCAAAACATTGCGCAAATACCTGCGCAGAACGTATGCACAACAAGGATGCGCAGAAGGTTCGGCCGGAATCCTAGCCCAAGATGGTGCCCCGGACCTGTCGTTGTATAGCGGAGCGCCATCAATGTGCAGCGGCAACGACGGGAACCAGTCTATGCTAATAGTGTATATGTCGCCTGTGCAAGAATAATCGATAATGACATGAATGACGTCACATCCGCCCACATCTCCTGATATTATGGCACATAGCTTCATGTGCGTGTTACAGCCGCATTTTATGCTGTATGTTGTCATCAATGCGGATGATTCCTCTCTCAATCGATGATTCCTCTCTCAATCGAACTATGTTGAGTTACTATGAAGCAAGGAAACAACAACGAAGTGTAAGAATCTTTGAATATTTGTTACAGTTGTGAGAGAATTACCGGTTAAGACGGCAAGGTCAAGTAGGCCTAAATTTGGCATGTCGCCATGTTTAATTGTTGGTTTCGCGCGTGGAGGATGCAGTGGCTAGATTAGCCCCATTTAGCTTCTATATAACAGACCATCTTGTGTCTATGTATAATTAAAAGGGTTTCAGCATTTATAAGTCATGTGCTCTAATGTTGAATTTCTGTAATAGCCTTCAGTTATGTTTGAATATACCGGTATGTGACAGACACATGTTTGCTCAGTGTACTTCGTATGTTTCCGCCAAGATGGCGCCACGTGCTGGTGTGGTAGTTCTAGTTGTCCTGTATCCTATTTGTCATCAACACAATGATGAGTGTATTGAGACATGGTCCGTTTTGTGTATTTTCAGTTTTCACGGTTGCTGATGTTGCTGATGGTTATTGATGGTATTGATAAAGCTTCTCAGAATCGTTAAAACCGTCTTGACTCCGTTGCTTCGAGATATAGGGACCCCACACAGTGAAAAACTTCGCCATGGATGCAACGAACGGTTTGGACCTCCTGTCACAGGTTGCACTGCAGAGGTTGGAACAAGAGTACGAAGATGCCAGGAAGGAGATTCAAGAGCTTTCACGTGTCCTGCAGAGTACCCCAGGGGGGCGCCGTCTCCTGGAGGCCAGAGAGCTTGGAAGCCCAATTCGTCAAGTTACCCCTGAGTCACGGGGGAGCTTAGTTGTGGAGCCCGCAACCCCTCTTAGTCGGCCCACGCCTGGTTTGTCAGCCGTAGCGCCGGCGTTCAGACCTGCTGGGAGACGCTTGAATGGAAGAGGTGATAGTCTGAGGTCACAGCATGCCTGTGTGAGTGAAGTAAGTGATCTTGCTGCTGGACCATCGACTCAACCTGTGGTTCCAGAAGGAGCAGCGCATGCTCCACTAGATGATTCTAGTGACGGGAATTATGGAAGGGGTGACCGCGCCAGGTCTCGCCCCTCTCACGTGAGTGAGGGATACTTACATGGAATTGATGATGCTGTGAACAGACCTGTGGTTCCAGAGGAACAGGCGCATCGTGAAGGTGGTAGAAATTCTCAAACACGTCAAACAGAGTTACACTCTGGTCCAATTTAATAGTTGGGCCCCTCGGCCGAACCCCTAAGTCGTCATGGTTCCGCCACAGGTGCTCAGAAGTAGGAAATGGCACTCAAGAGGTTCTGTGCAGAACAACACTAGCTTGCTAGAGATAACGGGAGTTAGTCACGTGATGACAAAGGTCGCTGAAAGCCTGGAGAGATTGGCAGTGACGAGTAGTCTACTGCCGATGGAAGTTCTGAAATTTTCCGGCGATTCCAGTGAGTACCTTAAAGATAATGTATCACGGGTATTTTCGCGGGCAACGAAATTCATTGTTTATTTACATTTTGTTTGTTTATGTCCAGGCTTTCTTTTTCTTATGAGTAATTTGTTTGTGGCATGCCCCTCTAGAAATTCTTTTTATTCCAAAAGTATTCATTTTGGTGGGTTGGCATGTCCCAAAAGTCCAAAATAACATACCGGTAATGTAAACATCCATGTTTACAAACATTGAATGTAAACAATGAAGTCGTGATACATTATCTTTAAGTTCAAATCTCGCTTCAAACAGATGGTAGCATCGTACGACATGACAGAAGACCAAAAGATGTCAAGATTACTTCAATTTCTGGACGGGAAGGCCAAAGATGCAGTAAAGGGCTTTGGAGGAGTTCAAGGAGGTTTGGAGAAGTCATTGGACCTGCTTGAACAACGTTTCGGACAACCTCACATGATTACGCAGTCATGCGTACAGGCGCTCACTATTGGACCAGATATCGTGAACAATGACAGGGAAGGATTGAGAACGTTTGCTGACAAGGCACGGAGGGGTCTGGAGACTTTGCAGTCAATGTCGGCTCTCAGCGAGATGAACATGTCAAATCTTAGCTTAATGGTGGGAAATTTTGATAATCTCAGATATCTCGGCAACCACTCAACATATTTTGATGAAATACAGCCCTGCAACAAAAATCACAAAAAAATACGTAATAACAACGTTGATTTTTAGTGTTTTTTTCTGATGAGATATTACATAATAACGATATTTCCGAATATCCATAATTTTAATTCAGAAATATGACCAACAAGTTACACTATCAGATGTTCTCTGTTCAGAATGGGTGAGGTCAACTATTGGGTCAAGACAAAATAATCTCGGTATTAGCCCTGGTTACACCTATCCAAAATCCCCGTGCTTTTTGAGACACGGGGTTTTTCCGAACCAGAAAAAACACGTACTCCACTAATTCATTATTTTGTCAAACAAAATAAGTACCCGATCTATTGAGATTCTGATGAATGTTTGTCAGTTGATAGACGGCGACTCTGAAAGCTTGATGTCGTCTACATGCTGGTTCAAAATTTAAAAAAAAACAGTAAATGATCATCCAAGTCACGTGATCGAATTAAATAAAACGTCAACCTTTCATGATGACAAGCATGAAAATGATGAGACAATCATTCTTTAGTCATCTTATTAGTCATAAAGCCATCAACAACCCAGATCTTGGATCCAGGCCATCCATATCGTGTTTATACTGCAGCGCTCTATGCATCATCTTGAAAAAATGTACAACATTCAATTTTGTTTCTGGAGACAATAATCTTTCTTGCAAACTAAGCCATAAACAGGGAATATGTTTAGAGAAAGATGAAGCTATTCATTCGACCGGAAGTCGACTGTTTCAGAGAAAGGTAAGAACCTCTTATTGCAAATAATGTTCGGTCCAACCTCGCTAATACGGAGGTTAAGAAATCAAATGATAACGTAAACGTTACGACAACGTTATTTTTCATACTACACATTCACCAGATTTTATATTGCAATTCGATACAAAAATAATGTTGTCGTTAAAGTTTACGTTTATCGTTTGATTTTTAACCTTAATATGAACCACCTTATTGCGAACTCTCAGATCTGACGAACATTACACCGGTACCACCACTGACCACGCTTTTTCCTTCACTTCGACAATTAATTCCATCAAACAAGCGGCCCATTTAACAGTGTGGGCCACAGGAAGGTGATAAAACAGTACCAATTATAAACACTCGAAGATATATTATTACGATTATGCTCTGCTAGGTCCACCTCGTAAAGTTCCTATTTTGCCACCGATCCCGCTCGGTACATTCAGTTTTCATCACGGATTTGGTTATCCAAAGTGGTATTTGTTGGCTATTTCATCAGAAAACCTATTGGTGTTTGAATTGAACACAACTCGTCTTGTTTACCTTTTGCTTTATGACGTTAGCCATCCAAAGATACGTTCAGGAATTTACTTGAAAGAACGTGTACGAGCTGTGAAAATATGTTATTTTTATTGAGAATTGGCGACAAAACCATTCTCACGCTTGATTTCAGGAAAAACTATCTAAATAAGCTAGTCTTTAGGGAACAACAACGTGTAGTATTTCGAAACAGTTTGGGAGGTGACATACATTGTCTTGCTGCAAGGAGGCTCCTTTTTTTACATGCGTGGAAAAAAATCAACACTTACACGTTAGCAATATTGAACGTAGGCATCAGGCCCGTCGGAACAGGAAACACACACACAAACACACATTTCAGCCCGACCACTGAGGTGCCTCAGACCATCTGGCGCATAACAACCGCCATATTCATATAACGCGGGCTCAGCGAGACTACTGTTCAGTGATTTGAACAAATCCCGCCTGTGAGACCATTTTGTCACTCTCTCCTCCAACTTCCCAGCATCTCTGCGCACTGGTGTTGTCAGTGGAAAGTTGGCCGTTGACTTCCTGAAAGGTCTAGGTCGTCACAAACGGATTATGTTGGTGGAAGTCATGAAAGTTGTTGAACTTATTTTGGTGATGCCGGCAACAAACGCTACCAGTGAACACTTTTTCAGCGCCTTGTTTTGCAAATCTACGAAAGATGACCTTGTCTAATTACCAGCTGATGACGTGACTCTATGATGAAAATTTAGGAAGTTTTTAATACTCCATGAATCTTTGATATACATGAAAACATTCATAATTGCGTCAATTTTACCTTTATCATCGCCGACGCTCAGTGGCACATTTCACTGTTGCCCAGTAATGTGAACGGATCGTCAGCGGTTACAGTGATTAAAATCATCTGCATTAAGCCATGTCGCATTCCTCACTTTCTGTAAAGTCGAAGTGAGGTTGCGAAAACATCTATACCTACATGCATGCCTAACCAGGCTTAAATTCCACGAAATTCATGCTCCCAGAAGGCCTCCGAAATTGCGGGAAATCGCGTCTCACAGCTTCTAGTTTTCAAATTTTCTGGGGGGCCTGCGGCGCCGGTAACTCCTCGCGCCTTCGGCGCTCGTTACCCCCCACACACTTTCGGCTACCTGCCGGATTGTTCCGACGGGCCTGGACATTCTTATCAAGTCGGGTCACTTCTAGTATACGACCTCATTTTCCACAAGCATCAACCACAATTGATAAATGGAGCTATTCTTCACAGAAAATGCAGCGCTTTGCAGCCACTATTTGATTATTTGTTATGTTTTCGTGTACGAAGGAGGAAAAATGTATTCAAGGCAAATATATCACTGTACAAGAAAAGCGGAAGAGAAATGAAGTTTAGAAAAACTATCGTGGATTACCATCAGAGTCACTGTACTTTATGAACGGTCACCTCAACTCTGTAATGCGATACATGTACCTAGCTGATAACGAATTCGTGGGTTCCAGATTTGTAGGGTACGATATTAGTCCGGCGGTTTGTCACGCAGGTCGTATCGAGGGCGTTCGTTTTAAAATGAAATGGTCCATGGACCATGTGCTCACCTGGGTGAACGTACCAGAAAAACAAATGACAAATGTTAAATCGAAATGTTCCAGGGTCATGTATCCTCATTAGATGCACCTGATAAAAATTTGGAGACAATCCAGTGACAATTCAGGAGTTACTGGACTTTGAGCTTTGGTTTTGGCCACCTGGTGGCCAAGCGGAGAATCGAACTGGACCGAAAAGTGGTGTCATAGGTCACCTGCCATAGGGGTGTATATGTACCAAGTTTCAAGTCAATAGCCCAAGCAGTTATTGTAGGAGCCATAATGGGCACCGTCTCGAACTCGTGACCAACATGAACGACGAATTTGATGATCAAACGACGGTATACTGGAAACAAATAAACAAGTCTTACAAAAGTAATAAAAGAAAAAGGCACCCCAAAAGTACCATACATATGACTAGTCACAAACCACAACACTACACAAAGAGAAACCACCCAGTGCGGATCTATAAATTTAATCTACAAAAGCTACCCAATGTGGCAAGTACCAGGTAAGCGATTCCAAGATGGCGGCGAGGCTAAACCAGTCAACCAAAATGACAGGCAGGCCAAGCTTACTGATACTATTAAGTGACCCAAATGTGACCAATACCTAACGAAGAGTTGACTAATACGTCTCAAATGAGTTCCAGCATGGGTAATCCAACACACACTTGACCTACACAATGAAAGTGCATGTCCATGTACATAGCAAGTAAACACACAATAAACCAAAATGGGCCCAAATTAAAAGTGGGCTCAAAACCACCAAAAAGATTAACTAACAGAAAAATTGTATCCCCAATCATACTAAACTCCTGCAGCTTAACCTCATGGCTTTACAAATGTCCAAATAGTTCAGATGGGGGATTTTACATGAGAAATCAGGCATTGCCTCAGGTGGTGTAAAAAAGGGCTTACGAGAAGGGCATTATGGGAAATACAGGAACAGGAAGTGACATCACAAACCAAAAGTTTTGGAGTGGGGAATTCAAATATGACTTTCAGCTGAATGGACATGACAGTTATGATACGCGCCACCAAATGACTAAACTTTGAACTTTGACCTCTGTGACATTGAAAAGTCGGTCAAATCAAATACCCCTTACTTTTTATGTCATGCATCCTCATTAGAAGCACCAATGATAAAAATTTGGAGAGGATCCAGTCATTAGTTCATGAGTTATTGCACTTTTTGTGTTTTTGGTTTCCGCCACCTGGTGGCCAAGCTAAAAGTCAAATCGGACCGAAACTTGGGGTCATAGGTCATCTGACCAAGTGGTATATAGTACCAAATTTCAGGCCAATAGCACCTGCGGTTACGAAACGTGCCACTTAAAGGCAAGAGCAGGAGCCTGATAGCCTAGTGGTTATCAAGTCCGCTTAACAAGCGGCAGGTCCCGGGTTCGAATCCAGCCCGGGCTATATGGGATTTCATTCCCGGCTCTTCACGTCCGTCGCATGGGACAGTAAGCGTGGTGCCTTGTACCTTGTGTCTTTGCAAGGGCAAGTAAAATACCCCATCCAAGTGAGGAACATGAGTAGCTTGTGATGGCCTCCTCCGTACTTACCAGGGCCAATAATGCTATAGCGTCGGCCCTGACGGAAAAATGAAATACAAATAGATACTTAAAGGCAAAATTCTGAACTTTGGCCTCTGTGACCTTGAAACGTACGGCAAATCAAAAACCCGTTATATATATATAATGTACCCTCATTAGATACACCTATGATAAAAATTTGGAGGTGATCCAGTCATTAGTTCAGGAGTTATTGCACTTTTTGTGTTTTTGGTTTCCGCCACCTGGTGGCCAAGCCAAGAATCGAATCGGACCGAAACTTGGTGTCATAGGTCATCTGACCTAGGGGAAAATATGTACCAAGTTTCAGATCAATAGCTCCAGCGGTTACGAAACGTGACCTGCTAACGGAGAACGATGGACAACGACGGACGCTGACCGACGACAAGAGCTCACCCCAGGTGAGCTAATAAAGGGAGTAAGAAGTAAAAGTGGAAAATAAGAAGTGGGAATTTTTTGAATTTTGCGCGAATTTTTCTATTTCTCATATTGGGAGAAAATTGTTTCCCATTTAGAGAAATTTTGTTAAAATGACATGACATTTTGTCTGATTTTTCTGGCGATATTTCTCAAAACGGGAAAAAATCTCACAATTTGAGGAATTGAAAAATTCGCGCAAAATTCCAAAATTTCCCATTTCTTATTTTCCACTTTTATTTCTTACTCGAAATAAAGAAGAAGTCAATCTCCAGAATTCACGAATTTTTGACCCCAACCGGGGTCTTTTTCAAGTGGAACTTTACAATCTGAAACTCTAGAAAAGACTGAGCTGAAATCCGAATGTAGAACTACATAGCCTGTTATGTAGGCTATGTAGGCTATACAGGCTATGTAGTTCTACATTCGGGTTTCAGCTCAGTCTTTTCTAGAGTTTCAGATTGTAAAGTTCCACTTGAAAAAGACCCCGGTTGGGGTCGAAAATTCGTGAATTCTGGAGATTGACTTCTTCTTTATTTTCATTTAGTGTGTCAATTTTGTGCTTCTTGTACTTGTTTATTTCTTACTCCCTTAATATTAATACGGTCGAGAAATTTCAGGCGTTCTACTGATTTTGGATCTGATGCATCAGGGAAACTGCATGAACTTATTCGCTGGTTGCAAGGAAGAGAGTTACTGTTGAAATATGTGCATATTTTTCCAGTCTACACGTAATCTATAAATATAATCTCGTCAGTATTTTGAAAATACAGTAAACCTCGCGTAAGTCGACACTTTCGGGACCAAGACTTTTATGGCGACTTAGAGATTTGACGATCTATACGTAAGTCGGCATTTCGCCGACTTACATATAAGCCGCCACTTACGACTCATAAATTTGTGACAATGTATGCCTTTGTTCTAACCTCACCTTCGCAGCTTCGTTTGGTTGATTGCCTGCGTTGATCCTCCATGTCCTCAGAGCTGACCACTGGCCACGATAGGGGCCTATTGAAATGTTTTGGATTTTTCATGCTGTCTGCTGTATAATCATATCCAGATACATGTATCAATAAAGAAACGGGTGATTCCATATGGGACAATTACTTTTTAATCTTAACAAACTAGGGCTGGCAAACGCCAGCAGACCTAGCTGAGCGCATCCTGAGAATATCAGGCGTTCTTAAGGCCCGAACCCACTGACGTATTTGGCGCCTGAGAAAATGCGCCCAATCAGCGAACGCCATTTCCGAGTCGCCTTAAGATGACAGGCATTACACGTAGATTGTACCGTAGTGTCACGCACAACACAGTGCTGAAGTACTTCAGCTTCCCAACCTCAGCCTAACTAGAGATCAGTTACACGTATACTTGTGTAACGGCCATTGTAATATTCACAGCGAAGCAGCTGACCTAGTTATGCCGGCAATTAACCTATCCTACACCGCTGCATTCAACCTAAGTTGAGTTCAGCCTATCCTACATTCATCACACAGAATGTATATCATTCTCAGGCCACACGTCGCGAAACAGGAGTTTCAAGTTGACCTGCTGGGTCAGCTTTGTTACCTGCGTAGTTCATGTGTAACAATCACCGGCCTACTTTGGATGAGATGGTGGGGATGAACATTTGCTGGAATGGCTTTGATACTCCACCGATTCAGGCGTATTCTCTCAGGGGTTTGTGTGCGGCGACGAAGGTAGCGAGCACTAAAGAACGCCTGATGTTCTCAGGATGAGCTGAGCATTGATGTTTTACATTGTGTGATGGAACTGGCAAAAGCCAAAGGATTGGTGTAAAACTATAGACCATCTGAACTTTACACTCTCAGGCGCCGATTATAACTTTAGTTGCATATGTAATCAGAAACTGACAAGACCCGGGGGACAAGACATGCAAGACTGAAGGTTCAAGGATACTCCGCTTACACGTTACTCCTACAGCCCATTCAGCATCAGATTTTCCTGCGGGGGCTACATCACTAGTATCAGTCATTCCCGTGGATGTGCCACAGGAGGTATAATCAAGAGGCCCATGAAACTGCTGCCCAGCTGATGTTTTAGGCTCTGGGTTGATATAAGAAATGTAGTGGCTAGAGGAATGGTAGTGGGTGATGTCAAACTTCATCCACCAAATGTGTAGATCTATGGTTAGATGGGCGGGATACTAGACTGCCAAAAAGAGACACGAGAGAGACAGGCATACAATTTATTGTGAATGAATTACTTTTACTTTTTGTTACGGAAAACATACGGTACCGTACGGTATGCATAGACAACAAAACAACCCAATTATTTGTCTGCTGTTTGGCGGTGGTCTGCCGTCTGGAGAGCAGGTGACTTTGATAGGCTAGGCCTTCAAATTTTGATCCCCCGTTAGGGATTCCTTTTTGTCAGCTCAGATGATTCTTTAAATTCAAGGCAGTTCCTTTCACCTTACTACATGTACTACAGAAGCATCAGCAATGAAAATGATGGGTGCTTGGCAGCCAGCGTCTGCAGCGACTGACCTGAAAGTGAAATTGAAATGGTGAAAATAAATATAAAAGTGATTGTAATTTTGTAAAGGAATATCGCCAGCATGTGCAATATTATAAGGAGCGGATACAAGGGGGCATCAATCACACGCCCCTTTTGGCCATCAAATCTTGAAAATCGACTGTGAAATTATGGAAGTAGTCGATGTTCCTAGCACAGGGCAGCCTCTCTTTTTCCCAATCCTGCGGCTGCTCACGCCATGCATTGCATGCATTGATGCACGCAGTGTGCAGTTCATGCAGCACGCCAATTAGGCATTCTTCGTTCTCACGATACGACAGACGACCATTTGACGGTGACGTCATCAGTGACGAGCCTTTCGCCTAATTACTTATTCACTGAATTGAGCCGAGGGCACACGCAATCGTCTGTCAAAACTACAATTGTCGGGGTTATTATCGGTAATCATTAAGTCCAGTTAGGTGTGTATGATGTAAAATGA
The DNA here is from genome assembly GCA_002633025.1 of Notospermus geniculatus. Classification (NCBI taxonomy): domain Eukaryota; kingdom Metazoa; phylum Nemertea; class Pilidiophora; order Heteronemertea; family Lineidae; genus Notospermus; species Notospermus geniculatus. The sequence continues at coordinate 129,104 of NMRB01000794.1, read as the reverse complement.
ACTTACCTGGCGTTTCATTCGTTAGTTCTGCCTTACGCCTTCGGTCCAGCTGCTTGAATTTCTGAATGCAGAACGCAGTAGTGATGACGCCATAAACTGCCCAGAGCCACGGCAATACCTCTGCAGCTTCGATTAATGCGCGAAGTTTGCTCACTTTTGTACAAAAACAAAAGTGGTAGTTATCGGTTTTTCGGACACTTCGTTTGAATTGAACAATAACAAACCAAGATTTTGAATTCCAAAGAATATTTTTTTATTGGTAAAATGTTGAGAGAATGCAGGCTGAACCTCGGCACTATATCATGGGCATCCGGGCACAGTAAATTCATTGGTGCATTTCGGTCCTGCACCTCGCATTCCAGGCATTCCATACCAAACCTCGTTTCCATGGCTTAACCAGTAAACTGCTGGCCTACGAAGCCAAGTAGATGGAACAACCTGGAGATGAGAATGGGTCACGACATCACACACACACATCACATCACTCGTATGCCCCTATCACCTAGCTGGCTATCGCTCAGCTAGGTAAAAATAACAGAAGACGGACGGGCAGTTTCCACCTTCGGGAAATTACACGTGTATCTCTCACATACGGGAGGCCCTCTTTCTCCCTAAAATGGGCAAAGACTGGTTCCCGGTGTAAAAAAGTGTAAAAAAAACATCTCCTGAGTCTGCATTGTTCTAATAACTCTTCCAACGTAAACAGTCAGCGTAATAATCGTTTGATTGTTAAAGATTGTTAAAATTATTGATTGTTAACAACGCTAATCTACAGAAAAAAACCTTCTTACATGTACCTCCGTACTAAGCTAAAAAAATGTTCAAAACTGCTGTGAGATTTTTCATTCACAAAAACCGCTGGCCCGACATCAGAGACCCAGCTAAAGTTTCTCGAAACAAGATTCACGGCCACATTGATGAGTCCATTGGTACTCAGATTATTGGTGGTGACTCTGTTGTACCAGGGAACAAGTCGCGCCTTTGACATGTTCTGGGTGTAGTGACAACTCTCCATGAAAACTAGTTGAAGAGTTAGTAGCCTAGCGCATTCCAGACCTCGCATTCTTGCCATTCACATCAAGAAATTTGTTTCTTAAGCCTGGGTACGAATCGTCTGCCCCCTAATCACGTGATTACAATCAGCCAATCAGCTTCCAATAACAGAATTCTGGCCAGAATAGCAATTTCGCTGGACCCATTCCCGCAAATGAAATGAGAAGCCATCAGGTTCAAAATGTTGATAACTGTACGATGTTGATGATGTTGATAATGTACTAGTCATCCCTGCTGGAAAAAAAAGACAAGTTCGATGTTCTCATAGTTGTATGCAGGATGCGCAGTACAGTTGTCCAACACCATACAAATTTTGCGACTCTCACCCCCCATCTTTCGATCAAGTTTTCGCATCCATTCGTCAAACAGAGTTGACGTCATCCATGCTTTCTTATTGGCAGAATAGGGAAACTGCGAACATGCTTGTGGACTTCTATTACAAACACTAGTGTCGATGTACAGCCAACTTTTTTCCTGTCGATATTAAGCCCTATAAATGTTTTACCAATAGATAGAAATATGGCACCTTACATTCCGATAGGCCTGTTTGGAAGATCATCAAACTTGTTTTTGTTATAAAAATGTCAAATTTGTAGATTTCAGGCAAATGTGACGTAATCTGTCATTTCTACAACAGAGCGACAACATATAATGTTCTAATCATGCCTATCTGACTTAGAGGTGTCATATTTCTATCTATTGGTAATACATTTATAGGGCATAAAATCGGCAGGAAAAAAGTTAGCTGTACATCGACACTAGTGTTTGTAATAGAAGTCCATAAATACTGTAATGGAAGTTAATGAAGGATCATAAATAAACATGAATTAAGGGCATTTCCACCGCGTAAATTTTGGTAAACTTTTGATATGATGTTGTCAGGACCTTCCAGAATCACCTACAAGTGAAAATAATTTTGTTGCAATTAGTTGGAGGTTACGTCCCTTTTTTGGTTAGATTGACTGGACTATTAGTAAATGCTTTTACTTGAATTTTGCAATGCAAATGCACCAGGCAATGCTGTACAAATCTGAAGTAAAAGCAATTGTTAGTCTTTATTCAAATGACCCTTGGAGGAATTATTCCTCCAAGAATGACCCAATGTCGTTTACCTCAAGTTACTTAGTGATGCCAAAGGATTTTGGCACTTCTCAAACATAACTTTTTACAGTCTTATCCATTGCCTGTTGCCTGTGAAGTATTGTGACAAAGAGCACTCTGAACATCTCCATGGACTACTCTCCTCACCACTCCACGCTCCCATCATTATGCAGGGCCTTTAATTTTCAATGATTTTGGTACTACTCCACCACTTCTGGCTTAGTCCGGTGCATGTAATCTAAGTAGGCCTATGAAGTGCTCAACTAACTAGGACTGAGGACATTTGCTCCACGAATTACTCTCATCTTTACACTTCATCAAATTGAACAGAGTGCTGCTGAAATCACTGCTATTCAAAGGTTTTGACACTATTTTCATCACATTTTTAAGGTCACACTAAACACTGTCCCACAAAACTTCCCCTCTCCTAAACCACTGCCCCTCAAAGACAGTGGACCCATTTTACAGGTTTTAAGGTCACACTAAACACTGTCCCACAAAACTTCCCGTATCCCACACCACCACTGCACCTCAAAGACAGTGGGCCCATATAGTATGATTGACAGCACCAGCACAGCCAATCAGGAAACACTTGGTTCATTCATACCAATTGTATTATAACAGTTGAGGGGGTATACTCATTGTAGTAATAGTAATAATAATAATGATGATGATGGATGATGGATGATGGATGATGGATGATGGATGATGGATGATGGATGATGGATGATGGATGATGGATGATGGATGATGGATGATGGATGATGGATGATGGATGATGGATGATGGATGATGGATGATGGATGATGGATGATGGATGATGGATGATGGATGATGGATGATGGATGATGGATGATGGATGATGGATGATGGATGATGGATGATGGATGATGGATGATGGATGATGGATGATGGATGATGGATGATGGATGATGGATGATGGATGATGGATGATGGATGATGGATGATGGATGATGGATGATGGATGATGGATGATGGATGATGGATGATGGATGATGGATGATGGATGATGGATGATGGATGATGGATGATGGATGATGGATGATGGATGATGGATGATGGATGATGGATGATGGATGATGGATGATGGATGATGGATGATGGATGATGGATGATGGATGATGGATGATGGATGATGGATGATGGATGATGGATGATGGATGATGGATGATGGATGATGGATGATGGATGATGGATGATGGATGATGGATGATGGATGATGGATGATGGATGATGGATGATGGATGATGGATGATGGATGATGGATGATGGATGATGGATGATGGATGATGGATGATGGATGATGGATGATGGATGATGGATGATGGATGATGGATGATGGATGATGGATGATGGATGATGGATGATGGATGATGGATGATGGATGATGGATGATGGATGATGGATGATGGATGATGGATGATGGATGATGGATGATGGATGATGGATGATGGATGATGGATGATGGATGATGGATGATGGATGATGGATGATGGATGATGGATGATGGATGATGGATGATGGATGATGGATGATGGATGATGGATGATGGATGATGGATGATGGATGATGGATGATGGATGATGGATGATGGATGATGGATGATGGATGATGGATGATGGATGATGGATGATGGATGATGGATGATGGATGATGGATGATGGATGATGGATGATGGATGATGGATGATGGATGATGGATGATGGATGATGGATGATGGATGATGGATGATGGATGATGGATGATGGATGATGGATGATGGATGATGGATGATGGATGATGGATGATGGATGATGGATGATGGATGATGGATGATGGATGATGGATGATGGATGATGGATGATGGATGATGGATGATGGATGATGGATGATGGATGATGGATGATGGATGATGGATGATGGATGATGGATGATGGATGATGGATGATGGATGATGGATGATGGATGATGGATGATGGATGATGGATGATGGATGATGGATGATGGATGATGGATGATGGATGATGGATGATGGATGATGGATGATGGATGATGGATGATGGATGATGGATGATGGATGATGGATGATGGATGATGGATGATGGATGATGGATGATGGATGATGGATGATGGATGATGGATGATGGATGATGGATGATGGATGATGGATGATGGATGATGGATGATGGATGATGGATGATGGATGATGGATGATGGATGATGGATGATGGATGATGGATGATGGATGATGGATGATGGATGATGGATGATGGATGATGGATGATGGATGATGGATGATGGATGATGGATGATGGATGATGGATGATGGATGATGGATGATGGATGATGGATGATGGATGATGGATGATGGATGATGGATGATGGATGATGGATGATGGATGATGGATGATGGATGATGGATGATGGATGATGGATGATGGATGATGGATGATGGATGATGGATGATGGATGATGGATGATGGATGATGGATGATGGATGATGGATGATGGATGATGGATGATGGATGATGGATGATGGATGATGGATGATGGATGATGGATGATGGATGATGGATGATGGATGATGGATGATGGATGATGGATGATGGATGATGGATGATGGATGATGGATGATGGATGATGGATGATGGATGATGGATGATGGATGATGGATGATGGATGATGGATGATGGATGATGGATGATGGATGATGGATGATGGATGATGGATGATGGATGATGGATGATGGATGATGGATGATGGATGATGGATGATGGATGATGGATGATGGATGATGGATGATGGATGATGGATGATGGATGATGGATGATGGATGATGGATGATGGATGATGGATGATGGATGATGGATGATGGATGATGGATGATGGATGATGGATGATGGATGATGGATGATGGATGATGGATGATGGATGATGGATGATGGATGATGGATGATGGATGATGGATGATGGATGATGGATGATGGATGATGGATGATGGATGATGGATGATGGATGATGGATGATGGATGATGGATGATGGATGATGGATGATGGATGATGGATGATGGATGATGGATGATGGATGATGGATGATGGATGATGGATGATGGATGATGGATGATGGATGATGGATGATGGATGATGGATGATGGATGATGGATGATGGATGATGGATGATGGATGATGGATGATGGATGATGGATGATGGATGATGGATGATGGATGATGGATGATGGATGATGGATGATGGATGATGGATGATGGATGATGGATGATGGATGATGGATGATGGATGATGGATGATGGATGATGGATGATGGATGATGGATGATGGATGATGGATGATGGATGATGGATGATGGATGATGGATGATGGATGATGGATGATGGATGATGGATGATGGATGATGGATGATGGATGATGGATGATGGATGATGGATGATGGATGATGGATGATGGATGATGGATGATGGATGATGGATGATGGATGATGGATGATGGATGATGGATGATGGATGATGGATGATGGATGATGGATGATGGATGATGGATGATGGATGATGGATGATGGATGATGGATGATGGATGATGGATGATGGATGATGGATGATGGATGATGGATGATGGATGATGGATGATGGATGATGGATGATGGATGATGGATGATGGATGATGGATGATGGATGATGGATGATGGATGATGGATGATGGATGATGGATGATGGATGATGGATGATGGATGATGGATGATGGATGATGGATGATGGATGATGGATGATGGATGATGGATGATGGATGATGGATGATGGATGATGGATGATGGATGATGGATGATGGATGATGGATGATGGATGATGGATGATGGATGATGGATGATGGATGATGGATGATGGATGATGGATGATGGATGATGGATGATGGATGATGGATGATGGATGATGGATGATGGATGATGGATGATGGATGATGGATGATGGATGATGGATGATGGATGATGGATGATGGATGATGGATGATGGATGATGGATGATGGATGATGGATGATGGATGATGGATGATGGATGATGGATGATGGATGATGGATGATGGATGATGGATGATGGATGATGGATGATGGATGATGGATGATGGATGATGGATGATGGATGATGGATGATGGATGATGGATGATGGATGATGGATGATGGATGATGGATGATGGATGATGGATGATGGATGATGGATGATGGATGATGGATGATGGATGATGGATGATGGATGATGGATGATGGATGATGGATGATGGATGATGGATGATGGATGATGGATGATGGATGATGGATGATGGATGATGGATGATGGATGATGGATGATGGATGATGGATGATGGATGATGGATGATGGATGATGGATGATGGATGATGGATGATGGATGATGGATGATGGATGATGGATGATGGATGATGGATGATGGATGATGGATGATGGATGATGGATGATGGATGATGGATGATGGATGATGGATGATGGATGATGGATGATGGATGATGGATGATGGATGATGGATGATGGATGATGGATGATGGATGATGGATGATGGATGATGGATGATGGATGATGGATGATGGATGATGGATGATGGATGATGGATGATGGATGATGGATGATGGATGATGGATGATGGATGATGGATGATGGATGATGGATGATGGATGATGGATGATGGATGATGGATGATGGATGATGGATGATGGATGATGGATGATGGATGATGGATGATGGATGATGGATGATGGATGATGGATGATGGATGATGGATGATGGATGATGGATGATGGATGATGGATGATGGATGATGGATGATGGATGATGGATGATGGATGATGGATGATGGATGATGGATGATGGATGATGGATGATGGATGATGGATGATGGATGATGGATGATGGATGATGGATGATGGATGATGGATGATGGATGATGGATGATGGATGATGGATGATGGATGATGGATGATGGATGATGGATGATGGATGATGGATGATGGATGATGGATGATGGATGATGGATGATGGATGATGGATGATGGATGATGGATGATGGATGATGGATGATGGATGATGGATGATGGATGATGGATGATGGATGATGGATGATGGATGATGGATGATGGATGATGGATGATGGATGATGGATGATGGATGATGGATGATGGATGATGGATGATGGATGATGGATGATGGATGATGGATGATGGATGATGGATGATGGATGATGGATGATGGATGATGGATGATGGATGATGGATGATGGATGATGGATGATGGATGATGGATGATGGATGATGGATGATGGATGATGGATGATGGATGATGGATGATGGATGATGGATGATGGATGATGGATGATGGATGATGGATGATGGATGATGGATGATGGATGATGGATGATGGATGATGGATGATGGATGATGGATGATGGATGATGGATGATGGATGATGGATGATGGATGATGGATGATGGATGATGGATGATGGATGATGGATGATGGATGATGGATGATGGATGATGGATGATGGATGATGGATGATGGATGATGGATGATGGATGATGGATGATGGATGATGGATGATGGATGATGGATGATGGATGATGGATGATGGATGATGGATGATGGATGATGGATGATGGATGATGGATGATGGATGATGGATGATGGATGATGGATGATGGATGATGGATGATGGATGATGGATGATGGATGATGGATGATGGATGATGGATGATGGATGATGGATGATGGATGATGGATGATGGATGATGGATGATGGATGATGGATGATGGANGAATTGCCTGGCCGGACATTATTCTGATTGTGGCAATTCAGTCAACCATTTGCTCATGTTAGTTTTCCTTTTCCCCCTCTATGAGGTCCTCACAAACACAACTGTAGAATTAGGCAAATTGCTGACTTTTTTCATTTTAAGTGCAAATATCTCTTAAAGTGATGTTTTAAAATGGTGTTTCCAGCAATAAAAGATCAATACACATTGAGCTAACATATGTACCGAGATCATTAATCAGTATTTTGAGTGTTTCTGCTTCATTTAAGACATTTTTCAAATGTCCTTTGTTTTACCATTCAGTTATGTAATGGTCCCATTTTTTCTCTTTCACAATATAGAGTGATGTCTGAACTACATATTCCATGCATTTTTAGTACAACTGCCCAACAATTAATACCTAAAAAATGATTTGGTACAATCGTTCCTTAAAGCTGAACTTAATAGATATAAACCCCAAGCGGCAGAGGCAGAAATTACGAACAGCCACAAGGCACTTCCAAACTACCTCTGAAAACGATACACCCTCTCGGACGGTCACAGTTGGTTTCACTTGCCACCACGCTCTTGAACAGTAAAGATCTAAGCACAGCTGCCAAATGAGAAAAACGAAAAATAATCTGTGATGACACCGAGGTTCGAACCCACAACCCTCTGATCGATTCGCCAACCTCTTTCTGTACGCGCCACGAAGACTGCTTGCATACAACGACGCCGATCTACAATAAAGGCGTTTGTGGTTTTGCAGATTCCATGAGGAAATAAAGCGATCGGAATTGTCGTCGTGCAAGTCACGCAGTCTTCGTGGCGCGTACAGAAAGAGGTTGGCGAATCGATCAGAGGGTTGTGGGTTCGAATCTCGGTGCGTTACAGATTATTTTTCGTTTTTTTCTCATTTGGCAGTTGTGCTGAGATCTTCACTGTTCAAGAGCGTGGTGGCAAGTGAAACCAACTGTGACCGTCCGAGAGGGTGTATCGTTTTCAGAGGTAGTTTGGAAGTGCCCTTGTGGCTGTTCGTAATTTCTACCTCTGCCGCTTGGGGTTTATATCTATTAAGTTCAGCTTTAAGTATACAGCTCCTTTCTGCAATCCTCTTGAGTCTACAAACAAAAACACCTATCTCTGTCGCTGAATGGTACGTATTGCTCAAAGACTTGCAAAGCCCTTCGAAATCTGCCAGTCCTAATGTTAAACTTGTAATTGCACTTCAATTCGGCCCCTCCACGCCTGTATCGCTGGTGGACGTTTGGGCTGTCCGACTGTCGTTCCACTCCGGTGAAACGGCACTGAATACCGCCAAGGCAAAGATTCCTGGTTAAGATCTCACGGAATGCTCGACACAAGTTGGCTGGTACTCTTCCAATCTGACGGCCATCAGGAGTCATCAGGATCATACGCATTATTCTCCTCTGGTTCAACACGGAGGCTAACTCCAACATCTGGTCGAATCCTAAAGTAATGGTAACCTTTAATGGACCATTTAATTCTTATTGGGCGCATACTAGTACTGTGATCAGTGTAAACTAGTGAACTCCCTGAGTGCATGTGGCGCGATGGTCAAAGTAGAACTGATTCCGCAAATGATGGGGATTCCCCAGTCGCGTGTCGACTTACGCAAGGCGAAAAGTATTGCTGTACGTAGTTGGGACCAGGATATTTACGACGACTTAGGCACTTTGACGACTAAGGATTGGCGACTTAGCGAATGTAACTTAATGGGAAATATCATTACAAGAAATCGGGACCTTTTCAACCGCGTCGACGTACACTTTGGCGGGGTAGGCGCCGGCGACTTACGCGAGGTTTACTGTTCCGTACCACAATTTGTTTGTGCAGGCTGACGTAGGACTCCTCTCATGCTATTTATTATGATCAGTTGAAAAGGGGAAAAAATCGCTTATTTGATTTAATCTTAGTTACAAGAACTCACTTATGTTTTTAGCTTCAGGAGAACTACAAGATCGTGCACAAGGGCCGGTCCTTTCTGAGTCCACCTTTTACATTTCGAGGTAAGAGACATTCATGGTGGTACGACGAATTTTCTGATTATCTCGTGATATCACGTAAAGCAGGAATCGCTAAGTCTGAAGTAAACTTTTATTCATATCGTCAAAACACTTTTTACTTAGTGCACACATTTCAATACGATAGGTCTATCGGTTCTATTCAAGAATTAAGCTTGTTCAAAAAGCGGTTTCTGGTATTTTTTGGAAGGTACACTTCTGGGTCTTCCCTTCATGACATATTCAACAAATCGTACATATATCCATTTTCCGTACACCGATCGCACCCATGTTATAAACCCGCTAAACGTTATTACCCAAGGATCGGAAAGGGAAGCAGAGTTCTGATAATTTGCAAGTCGCTTCAAGGTTTTAGTGCGACAGTTTTCAATATTACACTAGACAGATTGACTATGACAGCATTATTGTCATCAGGCATGACGCTGAAAATCACAACTGATATGAACATTAGAGGGTTTTTTTTCACAGAGTACGATGACGTAATGTTCGCTTATAACGACGGAACCGAAATTGCAAGCTTTTGTACCTACAGAAAGAATAGAAATTACAGATGGCCATGCGAACATACTGTATTAAAGAATTCTCTGCCAAATGAGGGGTTTAGGGGAGTGCACTGGAATGGGAGGTATCAGTCATGTCTAAGACGGTACCCGAAATACATCAACTATACTTACACGATACCTGGACACTTAGCTGGTTTTGTCGTCCTCTGTAAACCAAGAGAACCCCTGGTCTCTCCTTCACGTTCCTTTCCACCAATCCGACTTTCATTTCATCACTTGTATTGGTTTAACTTTTTTAAGGTTAGAATTGCTTTTTCATTGCACGGTGAAATCTTCCTATTTCCATGCGAGACGCGGAGACGAGAGAGTTTCAGATTCATCGACGTCATGACTACAGTCTAGAACAAGAAGAAAAGGACATCGGAGCGATGTCAGTGGTTTCCGATCAGAAGTTTACGACTCTAGAGCTAGTTAACTACTGTGACCTTGACCTCTGACCCTGAGAAGTGTTGCGTAACTGGAACAGGGATCCTTGATTGAACCTACAGGAGATGGTTAGTGCATGACTGTAATTAGTGTTCCCTGACATTCTGAGTAGATTTGCATTTTGGAACCGTCTGACCGTGACCTTGACCTCTGAACTTATACGTCATTGCGTAATCAGAAAGGTCATCCTTTTTAGGCTTCCACCGTCAGCAAGTTCATGTTATATGTGATGGTTGACTCTGACCTTGACCTCTGACCTTGAGAAGTATTGCGTAACTGGAACAGGCATCCTTGATTAAACCTATAGGAGATGGTTAATTCAGGCTTCTAATTAATTTTCTCCTGAAATTCTGAGCAGATTTGCAATTTAGAACTGTTTGACCTTGACCTCTGACCAAATCTGAACGGTCATCCTTGATACCTACGTATAGGTGAAGATTTTAGTCTTCCACCATCACCAGGTTCCGACTGATCTCATGTTATCTGAGGCGGTTAACAGTGACCTTGAACTCGGACCTTGAGAAGTATTGCGTAACTGGAACAGGCATCCTTGATTAAACCTATAGGGGATGGTTAATTCAGGCTCATAAGTAGTTTTCTCCTAAAATTACGAGAAGATTTGCACTTTAGAACTGATTGACCTTGACCTTGACCTCTGACCTTCAAGGTCATTGCGTAATCTGAGCTCGTCCTTGATAACCTATGTGTAAGTGAAGGTTTTAGGCTTCTACCATCACCAGATTCTGACTTGATGTGTCAAATTATCAAATTTGAATATCAAATCTCGCCATGATACATGTATCAGCAAATATCATGCGACGGAGCAGGCGTAAACTGAAAATTTCAGCTGCAATAACACCGGTGGATGAATTATGATGTTGTGATATCAGTTGTAACCCGCTTACTGTGGCAGATCTCCCGATATGTCAAAATATCAAAGGGGCTGAGCGGTTAAGAAGGGATGTTACAAAATTGGTCGAACTCGGAAACCACTAAAGCTATCGATACCAAAATCACTAGGCTGGTATCTTATGTCAGGTAATTAATAAATCTGATCAAGAGAAAACAAAAAATTAAGCATGACGTAATTAACGAAACAATGCCAGAGTTGCTACCCCTAGAAATCTGAGAAATAATCAGAGTTTGGGGCTAGAACTTAACACAGGCATAAATCCAATCATGTGTGAAAGGTCTAGCATGACATATTGTTTTTTGTTTCATTTGATTAGCAGGAAATGTAACAAAAAGATCACTGATTTTTGATTACTAAATGGGTGAACACCAAAGGGAGAACAGCCCATTACAATGCTGGAAAAGTGTTATCCAGATCTATTGTTGGTGTGACTCTGGCACGTCTGGTCAAAGTGCTGGTGGTAGTTATTGTGACATGGCATTTACGAAGTGATTTGTGAACCAATGTTTTCTATGCATATAATGTACACAACTCCTGGGTCTAGTGGGAGAAACCTCCCCAATTTCTCTTCAGATTTCTTACACAATATTGACATGTAATGCACATTTTCTGTCCAACTTTCTTGTTGTAGTTAAGATGGGGGAGTTCCATGTTCTACTATACTAGTGTTCATTTACAATCTGTGGCAGATCCCCAGCCCCGCCCGCTCCCCCCCCCCACCACCACCACCAGGGAAAGTGTTCAATAACAAAAGGGAAGTGACAAGGGAGGAGGGCATTTTTTAGGAGGGGAATGACTCATTCTGGGTTGAAGTTGATGTCCTCAATAGAGAGAGGGTATCTTGCTAGCAGGGAGGAGGTCAAATGATAGATGTTGTGCTGAATAGTAGCAGTGTTCTTACTTTACTGTTTTGTGTGTCACTAATTTATCCACTTTATCCTGCACATTATCGAAGAAAACTTGAAACAGATTTTCATTTGAATGTCACTCTTGATTGGTATTGTGTAGTGTAATAAAAAGGTCGCTTCCACAGATAATCCAGACAGTTCAATGAATTCTCGATTGCCCTGCCTAATGCAAAGGGCCAAAGACCTACACTACAGAAAGCTTCCAAAACTTCGCAGACGGACTGACTTGACACCAGGAGATAGACAGAAATCAGATTTCACAATAGACAGACAGACAGTGCTGAAATCGACAAATATAATGGTCCCAACTTGCCAACCTCAAGTCACTGATGACAAGTTTTTGGGTGGAGGATCACAATATGGCCGTTTAGACGACAGGCAAAAATCCACATTCGATCCGATCGAATCGGATTGTGGGTTCAAAACTTTTACGTGTAAATGCTACCCAATGCAGTCCAATGTGGATTTTTGACCAATTGGACCACATACGACCACATTCAAATCTCGTCTAAACGCAAATGAGACCGGATGCGGTCGATCGGATCCAATCGGATCGAATCTGAATGTGTTTTTTTGGCTTGTCGTCTAAACGGCCCTATTATGTCAATTGAAGTATTTCTGTCTATTGTGAAATCTGCGTGATTCTATTTCTGTCTATCTGCTGGGCCGACCGAATCGAAACTCCCATAGCGCTATCAATGCCTATCGGAGGTATAGGCCAAATGCCAATAGGCACTATCCCCGAACAGAAACTCCGGTAGCTACCGGGCTTGACAGGAACACCGAATATTAACTTTGTTAGGCTATCAATGACGTCACAGATAGGCGCCGGTAAGCTGTTTCACTGTAGGCGGTCGGGACCTCCTTTAGCGCGCTGTTAGTGGTGTCCGTTGACCACTTCCAAGCAGTATCGGGCGTGTTCAAGGTGATGTGGCGATGGGCGTCGTTGAGCTTGGGTACAGAGCTGCAATCCCTACGATAAGGAATATACCGATGAAGATATTTTCAGCTAATATCTGTTCCCCACACCTACATTTTTTCGCGGAGTGATTGGCCGTCAACGTGACATTGTGAAGGCTAAACAACCTCATGATAAGATATTTTTCAGCCTCCGATTTTGCTCAGACTTTGGCGCAGTCTGGCACAAACTGGGCAGAAAGGGTGAATGTTAGAGCACTAGACCGTACCTTGCGCCGCAGTCCGTGCCCTCAAATTATCCCAGTTGCACAACTTTAAAAGGAATCAAAATAGATTCAGAACTGGGTGAAAAGTAGTTCCAACATGGCTGCCTCCAATTAGTGTCTGGAATTCCCCTAAATCAACAACTTCATGGTTGATTTTTTGCCTTTCTGCTGTGATACAGCCAAGTTCGAGGGTAGCATCATGTACATTAAAGACCTAACAACATTTTAGTGGTTCGTTTGTACCAGATACTTCTACGAGTAGACCTGTACATTTGCACAAAAGTGGGCCATTGTTTTATCATATATTACATAAGTGGTGCATGCTGACTTTGAACTTTGGGCATATTCAGGATCTCTGTACTTCATAGAATAATATGATGTGCAGTGCAAACTTAATCAAAACTATTTCCATGCCTGCTTTTGGAGACCACTTCTTGACATAAATTTACAAGTTTGGCACTTTGGTATACCCTTAAGGCTTAGGCGAAGTAAACTCACTGAGTCACAGCCATGAAAAGTGGGTGTCAAGTTTTCATGTTTACAGATCCCTGGTACAAAATTTACTCCTCCCACCTTGATTTATGTTTAATAGGGACCCTCAATATCAATCAGTATCGACTGTTATGCAACCCTCTTTTGTTGTACAGTAAAGTTGTAAAAGGAAAAGTCATTTTCTTGAACGGGCAATAAAGTTATCACATTCAAACAAACATATAAAGTAAGGTTACATACCTGCCGAGGGCAATATTTTGAGATATTGCTAAATTTGTCCAACAAAGATAGACTTTGGAGTGATTTTGTAAAATGTAGCAGAGGTTCCAGAAGATCCACTTTCTAGCTCACTATGAATGTACAGAGGCCGATGTGTTAGGCTCCTAGGCCTATGTCTATGTATGAGCCTAGGTTAGATAATGTTCTGTGACTTTGTTGCATCATATTTTTAAAGTTCCCAGTGGTGAGGTAACAATAGGGCCGTTTACACGACAGGCAAAAATCCACATGCGATCCGATCAAATCCAATTGTGGTTCAAAACTCTTGCGTGTAAACCCTACCCAATGCGGTCCAATGTGGATTTTGGACCGCATTCGACCACATACGACCACATTCAATTCTCGTCTAAACGCAAATGAGACCCGATGCGGTCGATCGGATCCAATCGGATCGAATCTGAATGTGTTTTTTTGGCTTGTCGTCTAAACGACCCTATAGGTTTGTATGAATGAAACTGATGAACGTCTGAATTTGTTGCATCATTATTGATTTGGTGACTTGGCCATTATTAGCAGATTACATGTAGGTAAGCGGTTCTTGCCTTTCTTCAGGAGAATATGTCCTGGAACCCCTCTTAGATGTCAAAAATTAGGCCTCTTTTCGAGTCGAAGTTGAGACATCGAAATCACGCCATTTTCAATGGTAAAACCCATTTAAACGGCAAGATTTTGATGTCTCAACTTCGACTCGAAAATGGAAGTGAGTGAAGTCTGTTGAAATATAGTATTCTTGGTATCAAAATGTTCGTCAGAATGTCAATTTTAAAATTAGATGGGGGCAATTTTAAAATTAGATGGGGGCATCATTTTGGAGTTTTTGAGTAATTTTGACGCAGTGATCAATTTATCCCGTTGTACCGTGCATTTCGCGGGCAGATGTACACTGTAGAAAGTCGCGACGTCACGGGACTGCGCGTCACGCGGGTGACGTCATCATGTCACTGAAAGTTGGTAATGTACTGTCACAGATGACTGAGCACGAAGCAGTTCAATCAACCATGTCAGAACTGGTCTTGCACCAGATAGATATTTTGGAATTGAACCTTGTTTGCCTAGTGCAGGGTTTTTTTGGGCTTCCAAATTATGCAATCCTATGCATGTTACACATTTCGAACTTCTAAAAAGTTGGAAAGGTTGATCATTTTCTCAGACCAGCAAAGTGCAGCTTAAAACTGAGCAGCGTGCGTGTGTGGTAACAGAGTGGTTGAAGACTGGAAGCCTCCAGCAAGTATCAGATGCATTTGGACAGGAATATGCACCCAAATGTTAAATCACTCAATAAAAATTTTGTAAAGGATTCACTGGTCTTTCTTCCTTTTTTTAATGTGAAAATTGTTGGAGTAAAGGCGGTGACAGACTGGCGCGTAAGCAGCGCGTCGGGAAGCGTCCAACCAATCAGGAAGGCGGTAACACGGACCGAAACACCTACCGAAGAATCTGATTGGCGGAACGCCTGCAGGACGCGCAGCGTACGCGCCAGTCTGTCACCGGCTTTAGGCTGCTGTGAATATGGTGCAAGACCAGTTCTGACATGCTTGATTGAATTGCTTCGTGCTCAGTCATCTGTGACAATAAATTGGATTTCTTGCTGTCATAAGAAAGAGGACATTAGGTAATAAATGGTGATTGCCAATTTTCAAAATGTTTAGCCATGTCCAAGAAATTAACAAATTAATCTCGGTTTCCTGATACACACTGTATAAGTACCAAGAATATACAACTCCGAATATGTGCCAAAAAGTGGGTTTACTAATTTGCCTCTGGTGACCCTGTAACTGAAGGGATCTTAATTTGTGAAGGATTATTGTGTAGAGAAGATCATTACAAACAAAATGATGCCTCCCATAGTTATATGCACTCACAAATAACCGAGCTGCAGTGCAGTTTTGAATGGACCATATTTTCGACAAATTGATATTGTACTTGATCTCAGGGTCGGGCACTCTGACCTATACAACAAATCCATGGTTTCACCAAAATAGAAAAAAAATTTGTATGCCAGTAATATGTCTTTAACTTTACATAAGAATATTGATGATATTCTAAATAATACAATTCAGTCAACAACCGTTACATCTAAACACTGGTTATTTAATTAGAAGGCCTATAATTACCGTACGCCCTCTATTACCAGAAAAAGTAACTTAATGCCCACCCTTTTGATTGATTACTAAGTTGTACATTCTTGGTACTTATATACAGGAAGTTCACAGTTTATTGGTCTTCCCTGGAAATTTTCTAAGTCCAAAAACTAGGCCCACAAAGGGAGGCCTAGGATGAATGGTATAAAAGTTGATTTTGGGAGGGATCAATTGTAATAGGCCCCTACTAATCAATTTCACAAATGCCGGCCAGGGGTAATTCATGGTTCAAAAATGCATCACATTTTGTCGTTTGGACTCAGTCATTTGGTTCTTTGATGCCACATCCTCAAGATCAACCATTTACTACCCCTGGCTGGCATTTGTGAAATTGATCAGTAGGGGCCTATTACAATTCAAAATCAATCAATCCGTACTGCACTTGGCTGAGAACTTGCCACGAAATTGATCTGACTTTTATACCATTCATACTAGGCCTCCTCCCTTTGTGGGCTTAATTTTTGGACTTAGAAAATTTCCACCAAAGACCAATAAACTGTGAACTTCCTGTATTCTTGATGTTATATACATAGAAAACATTGGTTCACAAATCATTTCGTAAATGCCATGTCACAATAACCACCACCAGCACTTTGACCAGACGTGCCAGAGTCACACCAACAATAGATCTGGATAACACTTTTCCAGCATTGTAATGGGCTGTTCTCCCTTTGGTGTTCACCCATTTAGTAATCAAAAATCAGTGATCTTTTTGTTACATTTCCTGCTAATCAAATGAAACAAAAAACAATATGTCATGCTAGACCTTTCACAAATGATTGGATTTATGCCTGTGTTAAGTTCTAGCCCCAAACTCTGATTATTTCTCAGCTTTCTAGGGGTAGCAAATCTGGCATTGTTTCATTATGGTCCCCGACCATCAAGATCGGGAACCATTGTTTTTGGTCATGGTGTCTGTGTGTGTATCTGTGTGTGTGTCCGGTCTGTCACGCCTTCATATCTTATCTCCTTTAGCAGCTACAGCTCTGGTAACACATCCTACCCCTATCTTTGTCAACCTGGGCAATCCAATGAGCTAATCATTTTCAACATCAGATGCCTCCATCATGATGTAATCAACATATCAGACTTGATATTTTTTCCGTCACGCTTTTATCTGATGCCATAACTCGGCTCCTTTAACACCTAATGCAATAAAAGTAGGTTCTACCCCTAGGTTTTCATGCCCCAGGAATCCAATGGACTGATTACTTTTGATCTGAGATGTTGGGGTCATGGTGATATCGATATCACTAATTTGATATTTTGAGATAACTTGCCATATTGTCAACTGAGCAACATGAAACATGTCTTAGCTCATGCCTGCTTGTCCAAGGACTGGACTGTGTTAAAATTCTCAGCCTCAAGTGTCCGGGAGATTGAGATATCATGAGATTTTGATATAATAAACTTGATAATTTGAAATATCTCAGTCTGTGTTAGAGATAGATGCATGACATCACCCATACTTTGGTTATTGAGGATGCCGACTTCGATTATGCAATGACCTTGATGATCAGAGGTCAAGGTCAAGGTCAAACTTGATAATTTGAAGTATCTCTTACTGTGGTAGAGGTAGAGGCATGATATCACCCACGTTTAGGTTATTGAGGATGCCCATTTCGATTATGCAATGACCTTATCGATCAAAGGTCAAGGTCAAGGTCAACATGAGATGAATTATTGGCATGAGATCAAGTTCTGTGGGATTCATCGCTGTAGTTCAACAGTCAATGTATCCATATCTCTGTCAATGTATCCTGATCTCTATCAATGTATCTGATCTATCAATGTATCCCGGTCTCTATCAATGTATCTGATCTATCAATGTAGCCTTGTCTCAATGTATCTGATCTCTGTCAATGTACCATTCATGTAGAAGTACCTAATCGGGAACCATACGACATTTACAATGTCATCTTGTTTGGTCTGAATCGTATCGAGCCTAATTATGCTTATTAAAGAGCAGATTCTTATATTTTTTTTCAATTTCATTGTTACAATTAGATTGAGATTCAAATCGACTGACGTTCAGACAACGTCTGCTCAACGTGGCGTTAGAATTGCATGCAGTTCGGCCAAAGAATCATAAACCTAAATTCAAAGCAAGATAGACCTAAAAATGGCGTTAACAATACCTTCAGTGTCCACAGGCATAGGCCTATATCGCACATCAATGTGGCAACGTTGTAGCAACGTCACTAGCCAACCTTGGTGAAGATACATTTTGCTAATAACCACAGATCTGATTTTTGGCACTTTTAGCAGATGCAAACCTATTTTTTTATGCAAAACATGCAAGTCCATGTGGGAATATTTTTTTTTGATACAGTGGCCTGGTCACGTGGACGTTGCATATACGTTGGTGTGACGTCAGCACCCTGTCCATTGAGTCGTCGCAGGCATTGTCAGATAAAACAAAGCTACTAAATTGATCTCAACCTCACATAGTCGCTTGTCGGTTCGAGTACGTAATGTTAGGTTAACGTTGACGCGACGTCCCCACAACCTTAACTAAGTAAATCTGAAGAGATACGCAGCCAGCCTGCAACATTGGCCCGAGGCACTGGCTTTACCCCGGCAAACACTGGCCAACATTGGCAGTTTTTGCCAACCTTGGGGCAGTGTTGCTCCAGCATTGGCTAGCACTGGCTAGCATTTGGTCTTTTGCCAACCTTGGCGCGGCGTTGGCCAACATCGGCAAGACTTATTGTTTAGGCGAACTGCCAAATGCTGGTCCAGCGTCGGCCCCGCGAAGGTGGGCCCCAGGTGGCATAAGCATAAGAATGAAAAAATATATATGAAATTGACAAAGGACATCACTTTTCTTTAGCCAGTATTTGCCTACATTTGCCAGTGTTGGGCCAATGTCAAGCCGGTGTGCAAGATGATGTCGGGCCAACAATGGAAAACATTGGGTTGACATTTGCCGACGTGGATAACCCAAAAATCATCAAAGTGCTGTTACTCAGGAACGACTTAACCCAAAGTGCTCCAATGTGCTATGTGGCCTTCTGCAGATGACCATTATGTGCATGTGAAGTTCCGGCCCGATCGGACATCCAATATGGCCGCCAGGTGGCGTAACCCGAAAATCGTCAAAATGCTCTACCTTTGGAATGACTTGACCCAAAGCGCTCCACTGTGCTATGTGGCCCCCCGAAGATGACCTTTATTTGCATGTGAAGTTCCGGCCTGATCAGACATCCAATATGGCTGCCAGGTGGCCCCCGAATCATCAAAGTCCTACTCAGGAATGACTTGACCCAGATTGCTCATGAGTGATATGTACCTCCCTCTGTCTTTAGACTATTATGTCCAACCCGTTGAGCACATGGTCCATGCACAATTTCATTCAAGGTCACAGAGCTCAACGTGTAGCAACAGTTATGAACTTGATACGTTTCGTCAATATTTCATCCAGCAACTTCATACCTTGCATAAATGAGGGACACTTTCTCTGGCCCACCCTAAAGAGGGATAACTTCTGAAATACCGAATTTCGGCCCTGTCGGACATTCCATTATGGCCGCCACGCGGCATAACCTGAAAATCATTGAAGTGTTTGAATACCTCGACCCAGAGTGCTCAAAACGTTTTAGCTCACCTCTGTGAGGTGAGCTTCTCTCATGGTGTGTCGTCCGTCGTCGTCGTCGTCGTCCGTCGTCGTTAACAGGGGTGGCACGTTTCTAAACCGCCTGGCCTAGGAACTTGAAACTTGGTGTACTATCTCTGAACGGAAACTTAGTGTTGCCAGTTTTACGCTCTGGCTAGAGGATCCATGAAATTTTTATGGTGGGTTCCTCTGATGAGACTACATCACATAAATCCCGGGGTTTTGATTTGACCCGCTTTTCAAGGTCAGGGAGGTCAGAGTTCAAAATTCACTGTTTGGTGGCACATTTCGTGGCTATTTCATACATAGTGTTCTGATTTGGTGTGAAGATACATCTAAACACCCTGTGCAACTGCACTAAATTTCGGCCCAATCGGACTTCAAATACGGCCGCCAGGAAGCCATCTTCAAAAAAAGGACCTTGACCTATATCTCATAAGTAGGAGCAAAAGTAGGAACTAAAATTCATCAAAAACACCAACTTTCTACATCCAATTATGTGCTTAATCTCCAACCGATTGAGACAATCTTGGTGTCATTCTGTCGGGCGTTATGTCCCCTTTCCGAAAAGATTGATGATTCAAACACATGTAGTAAATATTACTCTGTAGATGAGACGATTCAACACCTATTTTGTTCCAGTCCACACCGCATGGTGGTCTCGGGCGAACCTATCCCGCTAGACGGCTCCACTAGTAATTGTAAACAACAGCGATCACTGCGCTGCCACTGTCGCTGTCAATCATCCTGGTCACCCTGGCTACGGCAGAAGTAGCCACGTGATCCCATGTATAATAAGTACAATCCATCGGCACTGGGTAATTTTACTGCTGTCATTTCAACGTTTAATCTAAATACGCAAGTATATAAGTCATATCCAACACTCTAAACCGTTACAGCTTATTTCCGAGAAACGATTCCAGCCAATGGGAACACAGTAGGCGGAGTTTGTAAAGAAAACACGTGGATTTGCGGCGGGCTTTATGCAAATAAGGGAAAGCGCCACCTGTCGGTAACTTCAAGTACTGTGTACCCGTGGGGACCATTCGTCGCGAGTGCTTGGGACCCATGAAACATTGATTACTTCAGGGCCATCTGTCAACATAATTTGGGACTTAGCTCAAGATTTTAGGATTGGAAATGAGAGAGCACATCTCACGCTTCCGTTTGATGGCGAGTGCAACGAAATTCGATGGATATTACGCACTCTACAGGGCTGAGAAAAGGAGGCTTTTTCGTGAAATTTTAGTTGTACTGTACATTTTTCGCTCGCTTATGAATTTTTGGTAGGAGTAAGTTGGATGTTATAGCCTTGTCAAGACATGTACACCGTATCTAGTAGTCCAGGAGCTGACACCACTTTATTTATGTTTTCTGTTGCAAAATTTCTGCTGTCATTTCTGGGTGTAGCCCATCCTGGGCCATAAGGATCAGGCAGTCTTGCAAGTTGTATCCTGTGCTTTACCGAGAAATTTGCCATTTTCCCTATTTTCGTGACCCAATATATTGGACTAAAATTTTGGGGTAGGGGAAATGTAAACAACTGTAGATTCTTTATTTTTTGGTCTACAGCCTCAAACTACCACTCAAAATGATCGTATTGGTGTACTCCTTCAGACGACAGCAATAATATGCAAATCGGTTGAATAATGAGGTCACCAGAGGTCAAAAGGTCACACATTTTGAGGACTGCTTAAAATACGGGCGCAAATGTAAAGAAAAATCCACCAAAAATACATTTCTTTCAACAAAGTCAATTTAATGCTTCTATTTCTTAGGTAAGACACACAGAAAGTTTTTAAAACAGTTACCAACTGTATGGAATATATTTTACACCATGAAAAATTAAACGACACTTTGTTGTTTTTCTGCAAATGCGCCAATTTTCTTACTTTGTCGGTGAATTTGCACTTGCATCAGATATTAAGCAAAATTGCTCCATGCTCGAGAAAAGTCACTCATCAAGTATAAGCTAGATATAAATGATAATTACAAATTAAAAGATTTTATGCAAATGAGGTGTAAAATTAGGTCAGGTGAACCTTATTATTGAGCTCACATATTATTCTTTGTCGGTTTGGTATGGGCCTAACTCATGCACCAAATGTAATCACATCAACCTGCAAATAAACATCCCTCAATTTGTTTCCACATCGCTTCCATAGTCGGATTCATCTGAATCTGAGTCGCCTAGGACATAGTCATCCCCGTCATCCTCACAGGGTTCCTGCTCATCAACAGCCGATACATCTCTGCAATGTCTTTCGGCATCTGATCTCTATCAAACCAGAAGATGCGGTACTGATCGTCCTCTCGTATCCAACCACTCTGGGATGATGGGTCATGTGTGGGGTTTGGATTTGGCTGGTGAACATTCTTCCACACCATTGCGACAAAGTTTGTTAGCTTTAGCTTTTCATTGAGCACTGACATAGACGGTGGAAGTATGCTGGAATCAGAGACTCCTTCACTTTAGCCCGGGGCCCGATCGCTTCATTGGTGCGTACCTCATGTGACGATAGAGAATACACATCATTATCATTGCAGCGTACTACCACAACACCCTCTCGGTGGAGTTCACGCACAAATTAAGGTGAGGTGCATGAAACTTCTAGTGTCAGCTTACGTGCTCATTCCTCATTCCTCATGCAGTGCACTGCAATTCTGCTCACACCATGTTGTGTTGTTGTGTCGAGAAGCATTCTTTCCTGCAAATTGCGTAAAGCGTGCCACCCAGGTCTTCTCAGTTCTTATCCTGACTCCACTCTGAAGCAGGGAAGTACAGGAAAGACGTAGCTTTCAGAGAATAGGGCTTCTTTCATGTTCTTTGTCTTCTCGGAGTTGTCTAGGTAAGAGTAATGTAGAAGTCACTTGATCATCTAGTGTCCTGTTCCTCCGACTTGGGATGATGTTGCGCAAGTATTACACACAAACTGAACTACCTGTGCTATTCAAATCTTGTTTTTACCTCCATACGTGGCTGGAAGGTTCCTTAAATCCAGTGAACAGATTCACCGACATGTAGATTGCATCAATGATGTTGGTGCCAACATGTTGCGGAGGTTCAGTATTTATATTTTCAACAACCTTCTTCGCCAACTTTGACTTCACTGACGTATGCTTCTTTCCATCCATATGGGCTATGGAAGGACGATATAGTTCAAGAGGGCAGGCGAAGACAATCTGCAAATCTAAGTTTATTTCAGTTGCCAGCTACCGGTATACCAAGCGACCAAAGAGGTTCCTTGTTGCTTTCAGTTCAACTATTTTGTTATCCTTCTGACTGATTTCACTTGTAAAGTTCTTGATCTTTGTGAGAGAAATACTTTTCACACCTTGATTCAACCTGGGAGTATTTATCTGTAAATTTCTGACACAGTTCTAACAAAGCACAATCCATAAACTCGGAGAAACAGGCAATAGAGGATAGAGGAGCAAATCAGCTATGTCTTTCCTGTACTTCCCTGCTTCAGAGTGGAGTCAGGATAAGAACTGAGAAGACCTGGGTGGTACGCTTTACGCAATTTGCAGGAAAGAATGCTTCTCGACACAACAACACAACATGGTGTGAGCAGAATTGCAGTGCACTGCATGAGGAATGAGCACATAGCAGTCGACACTTTGGGCCAACATGCGTGACTGTGCCGTATATGCGCTTCCTAGTTGTGACTATACCAGTGCTTTCATGAGGAAAGGAAAAGTGAAATTGTGCAAGAAAGTAGAATCCTGCTCTAAATACCATTGCCTGTTTACGGAGATAGAACGCCTTCAAGTGACTGATTGTATGATGGACAAGGAAAAGTTTCTTTGTTTCATCTTTTACATGCTGAAGATACATGTATTCAAACTTTCTAAAGCTAGGTATGCTGCTCTTTACGACAGAGGTATGCACCAAGGAAGCGATTGGGCCCTCGGGCTAAAGCGAAGGCTTCTCTGATTCCAGCACAATACCACCATCTATGTCAGTACTCAATGAAAAGCTAAAGCGAACAAACTTTGTCGCAATGGTGTGGAAGAATGTTCACCAGCCAAATCCAAACCCCACACATGACCCATCATCCCAGAGTGGTTGGAAGCGAACGGACGATCAGTACCGCATCTTCTGGTTTGATAGAGATCAGATGCCGAAAGACATTGCAGAGATGTATCGGCTGTTGATGAGCAGGAACTCTGTGAGGATGATGGTCATGACAATGTCCTAGGCAACTCAGATTCAGATGAATCAGACTATGGGAGTGATGTGGAAACAAACTGAGGGATGTTTAATTGCAGGTTGATGCGATTACATTTGGTGCATGAGTTAGACTCCTATCGAACCGACAAAGAATGGTATGTGAGATCAATACTCTAAACTCCCACTTACCTGTCCCATTCCTGAATTCGGAAAAAAATAAATCCTAAGTTGAAGATAATGGGGTGGGGGTATGGTCAGAAACAGTAATGTCCTGTCCACTTACTTGTTCCCCTCTCGAGCCTGGCAAAGAATGACAGCGTGCGATATCTTCAACTTAGGATTTGGTCATTTTTCCGAGTTCAGGAATGGGACAGGTAAGTGGGAGTTTAGAATAATTAGGTTCACCTGACCTAATTTTAGACCTCATTTGCATAAAAAGCTTCAATCTGTAATTAGCACTCATATCTAACTTATATTTAATGTGTGAATTTCGTCGAATATGGGGCAAATTTGCTTAATATCTGATGTAAGTGCAAATTCACCGACAAAGTAAGAAAATTGGCACATTTGCAGAAAAACAACAAAGTGCCGTTTAATTTTTCATGGTGTAAAATATATTCCGTACAGTTGGTAACTGTTTTAAAAACTTTCTGTATGTCTTACCTAAGAGACAGAAGCATTAAATTGACTTTGTTGAAAGAAATGTATTTTTGGTGGATTTTTCTTTACATTTGCGCCCGTATTTTAAGCAGTCCTCAAAATGTGTGACCTTTTGACCTCTGGTGACCTCATTATTCAACCGATTTGCATATTATTGCTGTCGTCTGAAGGAGTACACCAATACGACCATTTTGAGTGGTAGTTTGAGGCTGTAGACCAAAGAATAAAGAATATACAGTTGTTTACATTTCCCCTACCCCAAAATTTTAGTCGAATTTATTGGGTCACGAAAATAGGGAAAATGGCAAATTTCTCGGTAAAGCACAGGATACAACTTGCAAGACTGCCTGATCCTTATGCCCCAGGGTAGCCTACACCTAGAAATGGCAGCAGAAATTTTGCAACAGAAAACATAAATAAAGTGGTGTTAGCTCCTGGACTATAGGTACCTTCTACACGCATGGCAAATTTTAGTTAGAATGGGCGTCAAATATGGCCACCAGTCAGCCATCTTGAAAAATTTACTTCGACCCATATCTAATCAATTGTAAAGGTTAAGATGGTTTTATGTTGCCTGAATATCTATGTAAGTATCCTCAACATTTATGCTAAGATTTTAGTTCCAACAAACTTCAAATATGGCCGCCAGGTGACCATCTTGAAAAATAGAACTTTTGACATCTGCAGCCAATACAGCGGAAGGCAGTTTGCTCACAAATACAACTTCATCTGACAGTCATCGACTGAGTTTATGTCATTGATTAATTATTGCTCAGATAAATACTTTGGTGTGTTCAGCTTTATCTTGTCTGTTCTTGACTGATTCTTCATCATTCACCATGAGTGTCCCAGTTTTACCACAGAGACTTATCACAGAGGTGAGTACAATGGCCCTTGCCATTTCATATAGGTCTGATGACATAACAATAAGTGGTGATCTTTCTCTGTGCAATAAAACCACATAATAACGAAGCAACACAGTATTTGCCACACTCCTAATTAGTATCGGAATAAAAAGCGACGGGCGTATACTGCTACCACCATGCGGTACACTTGTTTGTTTTAGAAATATTCTCCATCCAATGCCATCAATAGTTTTGGGCTCTGGATAGTGGAAGTATGCTTGTCCATTTTCTTGGCCCACCCTGCGGCTTCGGTTGAGCACATTACGGTTATTGTAAGTACGAAGTATCACTAAAATCGATAACCTATGCTTCCAACAGCACGAAGAGTGCTTGAGAAATCTAGTAGTCCAGTAAATTTAAGCGAAAATTCGGGCGAACCGGGAACAAATTGCAACAGAAGGTTTTTTTGCTTTAAATGTTTTATAAGGTCACCTTGGACATCATATCCAAAATCCCCCAAAATCGGACGGCGGGAACCCACTTAATTTGCATATTCAATTTTGTGAACTGACTTTAACGTTGGACGCTGATGGACGCAACAGCTGAGCTTTGTACAAGAGAGTGGGACCCGATGTACAGCTAACTTTGTAACGGATGGATTTACACCCCATAAATGTATTACCAACAGATAGAAATACGGTGCCTCGGAACCAGACAAACACATTCTCAATTGTTTTTAGTCGTTATGTACTAAGATATGATGCTTTTTATATAAATTTACACAAAAATGGGTCAAAATGCATAAAATGTCAATTTTGATTAGGCAGCCGCTTAAAACGTCCAAAGAATAGGCTTAGTTTATTCCGAGGTACCGTGTTTCTATGTGTTGGTAATACATTTATGGGGTGTAAATCCAACCGTTACAAAGTTAGCTGTACATCGGGTCCCACTCGCCTGTACAAAGCTCAGTTGTTGCGTCCATCGGCGTCCAACGTTGAAGCCAGTTCACAAAATTGAATATGCAAATTAAGTGGGTTCCCGCCGTGCGATTTTGGGGGATTTTGGATATGATGTCCAAGGTGACCTAATAAAACATTTAAAGCAGAAAAACCTTCTGTTGCAATTTGTTCCCGGTTAATTCCTAGATTTACTGGACTATAGCGTGTGATTTCTTCACGGGGAGCCGACAACAAGTAGGCCTACTGCGAGTGACGTCATTCAGATGGCGTGCTTAATCCCGTCCGGTTCGTTATATACCGTCCGGTTCGTTATATACGAGACAATAGGCTTCACCGACCTACACCGTCCCGAGACTCACGTGACGCGAACTGAACCCACCCGAGGAAGGTGGAGATTACATGTAGTTGTTTCGCTTTTACACGGGAAAAAAATAACCGAACCCTCCTCGACGTAAGGACCCGGAAAGCCGCGGAGCCGCAAATGCGCGAAGCGCCACAAAACACTGAGGCGGGTCACATCGATTCATACCACCTTAGAGAGGGTATTGGTACTGAAATGGTAAATGTCGTCCTGGGTATATACAAAGATTTCCCAGGATCTCAATCTTCAGTAAAACAATACCCTGGGTGTAGTTTCGGTAGCCGAACATCACCCAGCTTCCGCAATCAGTGCCTAGGAACGAGTCCTATTTTAAAATCCCGTGGAATCGTGCGGTACTTGTTGAGTGTAGCTGTTCATGACATTCTTCAGGCGTTCACGTGACCACGGGCGAGAAAACCTCGAATCCAGGTGTCATACTACGATGCTGGGTGATGTTCGGCTACCGAAAGTACACCCAGGGTATTGTTTTTGTGAAGATTGAGATCCTGGGTTATATTTGTATATACCCAAGACGACATTTACCCTTTCAGCGGTATTGGTAAACAGAGAAATCAAGAAATGAAGAAATCGAGAACTCCCATGATCGATTAGTTGGACATATGCCGTTCTGCACGATTTAGTATGGGCAGTTATTGCCGAAATAAAGACAAGCATAGTAGGTCATCGTGCAGAACATCCCCTGCACCAAAGAAACCTGGATTGATGATATATGAGGCTTCGATCCTTCGCTCATTTGTGGTCAAGACAGTGTAGTGAGGTGATTCAGCATAGGCCTAAATCGTGAAATGAACGATAGCCTCGAACTAGTCCTACAGCTCCTAAGTGCTTGAGAATTTACTATATGTCCCTTTTGAAAAGTTGTCGGGATCGGTCTTATCTCCCTATTCCCAAATTATGGTAGGTATAGCGTTAATTTTCAGCCCCTTCTGGCAATAATCCCACTGTATGGTTGCTTACCGGAAGTGTCTCGAATTAGGCCTGCAGCTCCTAAGTGCTTGAGAATTTACTGTGTGTCCCTTTTGAAAAGTTGTAGGGATTGGTCTTGTCTCCCTATTCCAAACCCCGGAGGAGGTATAGCGTTAATTTTCAGCCCCTTTGAGCAATGACCCTACTGCATGGCTGTTTACTGGAAGTGTCCAACACGTCAAAGTTCCCATGCAAAAAGAAAATTCATGAAAATGACGAAATGCACCCGGGTTATTCATGCACTTCACGACGTCATCAGTTTTGTCGTCACGTGCATCTTGGCAAGACGCACGTGACAATCTTGGATATTGGACGATATTTTATAAATCTTGGAGGATTGTACAGTTCTTGGAAATTAAATTCTTGGACTGTACTTTTTCAAATCTTGAACGAAAAATCAGTCTTGAATAAATTCCACTTTGGCATTCCATAGCTGATCGTGGTTAAACTAACCGATCATGGGAGTTCTCGATTTCTTCATTTCTTGATTTCTCTGTTTACCAATACCCCCTTAGAAACGCAATCTAACCTTCCATACTCCACGCAGCGTTGAAATTTTTTGATACGTGGACGAAAATTTTAACACTGCCATTGACGCTAGATCGCCATCTTGAAAACCTTGACGTCATCGTCAGCGGGCTGGTCTATCGCGTGACACGAACTTCTTTTTCAAAATGGTATTATTTGCAGAAAACAGTATTTATCTTGTCGAAAATGAAACTGAATAACTTTATTATTACTTTATATCTACTCCACCGATGTTTGTATCACTCTATACCTTTATACACCTATCTTCAACGATCTATATTGTAAGCGTAGAAAACGAGTGATGGGATGACCGCTTAACAATTAGTAAAATTTCTACTGTTCGCTCCGCGCTCGCACTACCTTTCAAGATGGAAACCTAGCATCGCTACTTGTGGTGATATCATTGACGTCATTGCAGATATCGCCACCTAGCGTCAAGTTTGCTAACCTTCTGACCAAAAACTGCCGAAATGGTCATTCAATGCGGTTTGAAGGCGAAATTTCTTTATGGAGGCCTGCAGAAGGTTATTCAACGCTGTTCAGGTCGGGTGGGTCTTTCAAAGCTATTGTGAAATATGATTTACAGGCGAAAAAGAACCCCCAAAAAGAACTATATATTCATGAGCTCGCCGAAGGGCTTCCGAAGTATGCCGCAGAACGATCGGAACCTGTCACTCTTTCCAAGCATAAGTCAGACGGTTTGTTCATGTAATGCTTGCCTGGTGAGGTAGGTTACAATGGAGCTGAACGTTGTTTAAGAAATAACGAGGGCATGCCAAAAATCATTAAAATCGTTACGTACTTAGTTCCGCCCAATCTATTCCTTATAAGCCGATTAAATTGTGAATTAGGCCATCGCCGCATTTGTATCACTAAATATTCCCTATCGTCGTGGCCAGCCCGGTAGCCCAGTGGTCAGAGCACAGGTAATGAATAGTTTCCAACACCCGTGGGTTCGAGTCCCGTTGGATTAAAAAAAAATTCTCCCCATTTTTTTTCTTTCACGTACGTTTTCTGTGTTTGTAAGTAGTCTTGCCCCGCTATTATTTTTCTTTCCCCTGCCCAAAACCGCAGCAACTCCACTCTCTCTCCATCATCTGACACCACAAAGCGTCACTTCGAGAACCCTGTCGCCATCAGGCTGGTATATGGCTAAACACGTAGACACCTCTCCTCACACTTGATAGCTATAGTAAAGCTGTCGGGTGTGAGGAGAGGTCCACACTGCCCACTTCCAACATGATCGCCAACGAACACCAATCTATTACCCCCTGTTCCCATCATTCAGACCCAGGAAATTCACCAATCACGCCGGGGGTTTTCCATGTTAAAAATAGAAAATCTATCAACATAATAGTTCACATACTTACCACCTGCGCCAGCACCGACCAATCAGAAGCACGAAGGCGGCAGGCACGCCCAGTCCTAACATATGCAAAAGCCCGATGTAAAATAGTTAGGATCGGGTACCAGTCTACCCCTACCGGAGGTACAACCATATAAATTTGGTGTCAAAATGTTCCACTTAATGTGTAGTTTCCAAAAATCAATGTTGTAGATTCATATCCGCTGCATAACATACCAAATTAACCCCTTCTGTGCCGTTACATCCATTAAATCACCAACTTCTTTTCAACCGAATTTATCAACTACTGGTAAGGTGTAACATGTTGAAACATAATTCAAATCATCCTAATGGTTGGAAATCATGTTATTAATTATCAATAGGGGTTGATTTCCACATTTTACCACCTTGTATGTGGCATAGAAATGGACTTTTGCCGCATTTTCAATCAATCTCCCAAAAATGTTAATTTTTATATTAGAAAGCAAACTGTGAAGTTAACCACATGAAAATTCTGAAGAGTCTGCATATACTGATTGACTGGTGATTATGTGGAGAGTGGTTGTCATGGTCTTGCTACAAGAGCCAGGGTTGCTTTGAATGGTGTTGTGGGCAATGCAACTAAGATGGAAGGTACCAGTATAGCGTAACCAACACGCGTGCACTTGAAAACATTTATATTGCAGCTGGCCTCCCATCATTTGCACCTGTCATTAGCTAAACAACTCTTAGAAATTTTTTTGCAGAAATGCAACTATCCAACTTGACTCGTACCAAAAATAGATAAAGGCCATTATATTCATCTGATTTGAAAATTCAAATGTGGTGTCTTTTGACATGAAAAAAAAAATTCTGTTCGATAGCTGGAAAACGTTTAACAAATGCATTGACGTCTTTTCGATTTTTATAACCAGGCAGAGAAGGAAAATATAAATAGGACTGTGCCCAGTAAACATCTCAGCACTCTTATCTCGACCCCTATATTTCTGATTTTATAAGGGCCCAATGGGTCGGTGGAGCGAAGGGATGTAAATTAATGGTCAAGTTCATGGATTAGCATTAATTATCATCTTGTAAGATGTTATAACTGATAACTTTATCACCAGTGTTTTGTATCATCTTGAACAAATCAGCTCCTCTTCGCAGCGATTCCAAGAGGACCGGATTTCTTCAGGATGGTTGTATGGGCTTTCTGCATTGTCTGTTTAAAACATGAAATGTCATTATTACGCAGTTATTGCCTTGAAATAGCATCCTTTATTTATTCAGGAAAAAAACATCCAGTGGATGATAACAGAACTAAACTACCTGTGGGCAATCAATCAGGAAAAGCAAAATTTGTGCTGGATAAATTGGATGTTCTAAAACAGCTGACCATGTGGGACAGTGACAGGTTTAGAGGATACACTCTTCTCCTTCGTTGATCCTGCTTTTCTGGATCTTCTGCGTAACAGAGCTTCAAATACCGGTAGCCAAATGTACATGTACTCTTGTGGAAAAGTAAAAGTACAGGAAGATTTCCTAGATATCTCAAAAACCATTGGAACTACAGCAAAGGTATTTGCACCCAATTAGCAACATGTTGGGCATAGAACCATAGGCCCGAACTTATAAAAGATGTTTTTCGCCTGTCTAACTTGGACTTGTGGTGTGGGGGTTTGTGTTTTTCTTTGTAACTTGTATAATGCCAGTTGATACTCAGTGTTGGAGGGCATCTATTGGTCTTTTTTATGAGAGAGTCTATTTTCCTACAAGAAAATCTTCGGTCCCCGCTTCGCCTCAATCCTCTTATGACCACTGTAGATGGCCGGTTTTCTTCCTATTATTCATGTGCGTTGGGCTGGCTACCGCCCTGGGTTCTAAGTCGATGGCATTTGCTGTCTTCTGTATGTTTGCTCTTATTGTCGCAAGACTAGTTGTTATTATCATTGTATTTTCTGTTGTGGCGATGATATACCACTTCCAGCGGAATCTCATCTGCCCTCGTTCTGTAGTGTTTCTACTCTCTATGTCCCTAACCTTGACATTGTTTGTACCTGGTTTACTACCTTTTGTATCAACAATACTTAATCCTAATATTATTTGTAATATTCTGCTCTGTGCTGGGGACATCGAGAGCAATCCTGGGCCCATTGGTTCATATAATGTTATTTTTTCCAACGTGAACAGTCTCTCGGCTGACAATGGCCAAAGGTTCGAAGACCTTAAAATTCGTTTAGTGTCTGGTAATATTCATTTCGCGGGGCTTTGCGAGGCGGGGACTCACCTTGACATCTCCAAATGGAATGTAAATGGTTTTCATGTTCTTGATAATACTCTTTATTCCACCAAGGGAAGGGGCATGGTTATATATATTCATGAGTCAACTGCTTTTAATCGCAGACCTGACCTCGAGGATGTTTCAGTAGACAGTATGTGGTTTGAGTTATTCACGAAAGACAGGAAAATTCTTCTTGGGTCATTTTATCGATCCCCCTCACAAACTCCGGTTGAAAGATCTCGTTTTTTTACGTCTTTGGACAACACCCTTCAGAAATTAGATCTCAACAGTGAGATAGTGTTATTCGGAGGTGATGTTAACTGCCGTTCTAAAATGTGGTGGTGTGATGATGTTAAATACTACCGAAGGGACCATGCTGTATGATTTATGTGTAAAAAAACTCTCTCTTTCAGTTGGTGAAAGAACCCACTCGCATAACCCCCAATAGTCGTTCCTGCTTAGACCTGTGCTTTTGCAATTCTTTAGGGTATGTTTCTGAAACTACTGTATTCCCCCCCCCCGTTAAAGGGATCTGATCACAGCACAATCGATATCTTGACTAGCTTCTCCTCCCCTACAACAACTGGTGTCATCACAAAAAGAATCTGGAAATATGATCAAACTGACACTGATGTTCTCAATACTGCGATTTCAAATCACAATTGGGAAGCTCTTTTTTTCTGCGGACATTTCCGCCCATGAGCTGACTAGACTATTTTCTGAGCGTCTTTTCGGTATCTTTGAAAGCAACATCCCTCATTATGATAAAAGAATAAGACCTAAAGATATGCCATGGTTTAACCATGACATAAAGAAAGCAATCAATAAGAGAGACAAGCTTTACAAAGAAGTAAAAAAGAATCCGTCCGTCACCAACATTCAGTGTTTCAATGACCAAGTTAAATTGTCAGTGAGCTTGTTGATGAAGCTAAACTTAAGTACAGAACCTCCCTCTGTGAATCGCTGGATCAGGTTTCTTCTGGGACTAAAGGCTATTGGATATTAATTAAGAAGTTGTTAGGTAAACGTTTCCTGTCTGACATCCCTACTATCAGATCCGGTGACACTGTGGCGTCTAGTGAGTTAGATAAAGCTAACGCCTTTCTTCAGTTCTTAAAGAAGTTCCGTCATTCATTGGACATTAACACATTTCCTGTATGCTCTCTTAAGACCGAGGCGGTACTTAATGAGGTTCATCTTAATAGAGAGTTGGTCCGCAAACTGCTTTTGGAACTAAATTGTTCTCAAAGCGTGGGCAGTGACAAAATATCAAATAGAATGTTGGTGGCTGGTTCATTGGATGCCCCACTTTGCCGTTTATTTAACATACTGATTTCTAAAAACGTCTTTCCATCTTGCTGGAAGGAGGGGATTATTGTCCCAATTTATAAAAACAAAGGCCAGAAATCTTCTATTGCAAACTATCGGCCGGTCACACTGCTTAACTCACTCTCTAAACTCTTTGAACGTGTAATCCATTCCAATATTTCTGGTTATGTTTTAGATAATGACCTTATTTATGATTACCAGTCTGGTTTCTTAAAGGGGCATGACACGCAGAAACAGTTAGCCCACATAACTCATATGATCAAATTTAATTGGAATAATAAATCATACACCCGGGGAGTCTTCCTAGATATCGAAGGCTACGGGCGGTTATTACAGCAAATAAAGGACGTGGAGGCAAAAACAAGGACAGTTGGAACGAGAACGTTATGTGGTAAAACGAAGACATTATGTACTAAAATAAAGACATTGTAATTTGAAACAAAGACATCGTATCTTTCAAAACAAGGACATCCACACACCATGCATAAGACCTATGCACGCGACGCGAAGACATCATATGACACGAAGACATCATACAACACGAAGACATTATACGACGCGAAGTCAACAGGTGGCGCTCGCGTTTTCTTAAAGGGGACCTGTTCACTTTCGGACAAATTAGACAAAATTTAAATGAGGGAATTTTTACTGAGAGTTTGATTGGATGTTGGTGCATGGTGGTACATGTATCCCGTCCTGCCTCAGCACGAATAGATAAAGGGGGCGCTGCATTCGCTTTCGTGAAAATCGTTTTTTACTGTGGTTGAGCCCCATGGAACAATATTTTTTAAAAATTCCTTCGCAGTGCCTTAGTGCTAGGATGTACCTACAAAACGTTTTGTGCAAAATTAAATGATAGGTGGCGCTGCTGAGATATTAGTACCTTTACGTTTTTTGGTTATGAATGGGCTAACATATTGACGTAATTATTGTACGTTGATACGTATGTCTGTGAATGCCTGTGCATGTCAGACCATGTTTCGAAAATGAGAAGGCCCGAGCATGTTCAGACCGTCTCTCGTTTATATTTTGTATGACGCCATCAGATTATGCAAACTAGTTAAAATGTCGGTCACGTGACCTAGTAAAGGGTTATCTCCACTAGGTTAGGATGGCGCCACTAGTTTTGCCATTCATTAGGAAGTGAAGGATGGAAGGGCTAGTAAGTCCAAACACTCTACTGACAAAATGGGGGAAGGGGCCAATGCGGCAAATTGCATTATGTAGCCTACGGAAGCACAGACATGTGAAGATGATGAACGCACAAGAACCCATTCAGAACTTATGACCAGAAACGTGAAAGTATTGATATGTCAGCAGCGCCACCTATCATTTTAGTTTTGCACAAAACGTTTTGTAGGTACATCCTAGTTTTAAGGCACTGCGAAGGAATTTTAAAAAAATATTGATCCATGGGGCTCAACCACAGTGAAAACCGATTTTCACGAAAGCGAATGCAACGCCCCCTTTATCTATTCGTGCTGAGGCATGATGGGACACCACCATGCACCAACAACCAATCAAACTCTCAGTAAAAATTCCCTCATTTAAATTTTGTCTAATTTGTCCGAAAGTGAACAGGTCCCCTTTAAGAAAACGCGAGCGCCACCTGTTGACTTCGCGTCGTATAATGTCTTCGTGTTGTATGATGTCTTCGTGTCGTATGATGTCTTCGCGTCGCGTGCATAGGTCTTATGCATGGTGTGTGGATGTCCTTGTTTTGAAAGATACGATGTCTTTGTTTCAAATTACAATGTCTTTATTTTAGTACATAATGTCTTCGTTTTACTACATAACGTTCTCGTTCCAACTGTCCTTGTTTTCGCCTCCACGTCCTTTTTTTGCGGTAATAACCGCCCATAGAAGGCGCCTTTGACGCTATCCCCCATCACTTGCTTATTTTTAAACTTCGATCTTATGGTTTTGGTAACAATGTACTTAAAGTGGTCCTAAACCGCCAAGCAAAAGTTGGCACCCGATCATTTTCACCGCCCACGAAAATGGAACTTCCGATTTCCGCTCCTGGCTTCTGAGCATGCGCAGTACGCTACCTTCACTGAGTTTCTCAACACTGAGTTGGTCGTGCAAACCGCAGCAGACAGGATGCCGAAGCGAGAAGTGAAAGAAGGGAAAGGGTGGCCTAAAAAGGTAGCAAATGCCGACCAGCGGCTGTGGATTGTCCAGAGACATTATCGAAGTGGCTCATATTAAAGAAAGAACTCAGTTTTAAGACGATGAGGAGGTTGTTTGTGTGTATGGCATCATTAACATAATGCCGGACTGCGGAACTCGCCGCCGTGCCGGTGTAACGTCAGCGAATTCTGTGGTTTCTTCCAAGAAAAGACCAACTTGCCTGGCATACATGCATGTACCGGCCGACATCGTCATCAATGGTGTCACTCGTGTCGGATTGAACACTCTTAGGCGTGAATATATCCTCTAAAACTCCCCGGATTCGAGGAGAAATCTCGACTCGGTGAACTGGTGACATCCATGTTGTTTTGACAATCAGCTATCACACAGCTGTCAATTATCAGAACTTGCCCAATCAGTGATCGCGTAGTAAATTCCATAGTAATCACGTGACGTGATGATTGACGGGCGCTCATTCATACTGGGGTAGCGCGGGAAAATGAAAACGAGGCTGTCTCGCTCGCCCCGGCGGTTTAGGACCACTTTAATCTACTTTCCTCTTGCCTCGATGGGCGTAAACTCCGTGTGAAGGCTAACGGCTCTGTTTCCGCTTGGTCACCTGATGGGGCCATCAATAGCGGAGTTCCGCAGGGGTCAATCATCGGGCCCCTGTTATTTTTGTTGTATATTGATGACCTAAACGAGGTTATTGAGGATTGTAGTTTATACTTATATGCTGATGACAGCTCTCTCTTCCTCCCAGCAAGTCGGGACGATGACATGAACACTTCTCATCACCTTCTCCAAAGCGATCTCAACAGAATGTCCAGGTGGTCCCTGAAGTGGAAACTAAATTTCAAACCATCTAAAAGTAGGGAGGTAATCTTTCGTGGTAACAATCTACCTGCCCGTCGCTTTCCCTCCCTAAACCTTGGAGGTGAGACTATTGAACGTGCCACAACACATAAACATCTGGGGGGACCGCATAGAAACTCCGCTAGGGACTAGCGGGGTCGGTCGATAGTGAACGGAGCCTTAGTGGAGGTTCTATGCGGCCACTTGTTGATAGTGAGCGCATAGAAACCCAGACAGCTAGTGGCCCGCTAGCAGTACCGATACGGAGCACGCATAGAAATTCGCCAGGCTGTCGGCGATGCTGTCGCCAGGCCAAATCGCTGGAGGAAATAAGAGCACCTCT
The DNA here is from genome assembly GCA_002633025.1 of Notospermus geniculatus. Classification (NCBI taxonomy): domain Eukaryota; kingdom Metazoa; phylum Nemertea; class Pilidiophora; order Heteronemertea; family Lineidae; genus Notospermus; species Notospermus geniculatus. The sequence goes on along the minus strand of NMRB01000794.1, from coordinate 91,797 downwards.
AGTGAGTCCGCTTGTAATTGTAGTGGACCATTCGTCGACCTGTGGCACGTAGAAGCAGATGCATTTTTTGGTTTTCGTGAAGATTTGCCTCAGAAATTTTGCCTGTAGAAATTTTCGTCCGAGAATTAACCTGTACGAGGATTTTACTGATGATGAATTCATGAGAAAATCTCGACAGCTAGCGGCCGCTAGCAGTAGAGGACGCATAGAAATCCGCCGGCACTGTCGGCGAGAGTAAAATGAGCGAGGTCACCACATGTCCTTGCCAAGTGGGCAAACTATTACGAAATTCCGAGAGGGGGAACAATGGAAATGCCTGTGGGGCCCACGACGGCAGCGCGATACGCAAACTTCCAACAGCTTATCGGCGGACTTCACTAGCGGGGTCCTATCGACGGTTCTATGCGGCCTCCAGATTTACCCCGATACGACAAGGTCCCGCTAGGGACAAGCGGGCCGTTCACTCGCGGAGTTTCTATGCGGTCCCCCCTGGGCGTTATCCTTGACGAGTGTCTTAACTTCCAAGCCCATATAGACAGTGTTGTTCGCAAATGCAATGAAAGATTGAATCCGCTGAAGTCTCTTACCCACACGGTAAACTCCAAACATCTCGAAAAAATCTTCAACCTCTACATACTTCCGCACCTTGAATATGGCTCACTTGTCTTTGATTCTGCTGCTGTTCAATATTTATCAAAGCTTGACCGCGTACAGTACAGAGCTGGGGGGACCGCATAGAAACTCCGCTAGTGACTAGCGGGGTCTGTCGATAGTGAACGGAGCCTTAGCGGAGGTTCTATGCGGCCACTTGTCGATAGTGAGCGCATAGAAACCCTGACAGATAGCGGTCCGCTAGCAGTACCGATATGGAGGTCGCATAGAAATTCGCCAGGCTGTCGGTGACGCTGTCGCCAGGCCAAATCGCTGGAGGAACTAAGAGCACCTCCAGTGAGTCCGCTTGTAATTGTAGAGGACCATTCGTCGACCTGTGGCATGTAGAAGCAGATGCATTTTTTTGGTTTTCGTGAAGATTTGCCTCACGGTAGAAATTTTCGTCCGAGAATTAACCTGTACGAGGATTTTACTGATGATGAATTCATGAGAAAATATCGACAGCTAGCGGCCCGCTAGCAGTAGAGGACGCATAGAAATCCGCCGGCACTGTCGGCGAGAGTAAAATGAGCGAGGTCACTGCATGTCCTTGCCAAGTGGGCAAACTGTTACGAAATTCCGAGGGGGAACAATGGAAATGCCTGTGGGGCCCACGACGGCAGCGCGATACGCAAACTTCCAACAGCTTATCGGCGGACTTCACTAGCGGGGTCTTATCGACGGTTCTATGCGGCCTCCAGAATTACCCCGATACGGTATCGGGCGACAAGGTCCCGCTGCGGACTAGCGGGCCGTTCACTAGCGGAGTTTCTATGCGGTCCCCCCTGGTCTCCTTGTTAGTGGCTGCATTCATGGAACTTCTGCAGTGAAGGTCCGCCGTTGCTTAGGCTGGATGTCCTTACAAGACCGACGAAACGAAAAGAAACTAACATTAGTCTATGGCTCTGTGTCTGGTTTTGCTCCTCCATTTATTTCTAACCTTTTTAACTCCTTCAGATATGTCAATATCCGTGAAGTCCGAAATCCAAGAACCTTTCACTTGCCTACTGGTTTGAGTACCTGTCTATTACGTTCTACCTTTCTCAGCTGCATACAGCTATGGGAGTCGATCCCTCAATCTATTCAGACTCGTTGGTCAAGAAACTCTTTCCGCTACAATCTACGTAAACATCTTGGCGGGAAATCAAAACTACTCACATCTATGAAATTGAATCTCGACCGCAGAACAGAAATTACGCTAAATCGCACTAGAACTGACCTTATTGTCAGAAGTCATTTCTTTGAACACAACTTTACTACAGTAACGGACGGTAGCTGTCCCTGTGGCGCCAACCTCCAAACCACAAAGCACGTGTTGTTCGACTGCGATCTTTGTTCGGACCTCCGTCTTGACCTTTTAAATAGAAGTATAAATTCCCTTGCTGACTTTGACCCAAACTGATTTCATTCCAGTAATCGATCAGATAAAATGCACCTTCTTCTTTTTGGCAATGACAATCCATCTTATTCCTCAAATAAAACGTTGTTAGAAATGTCCGCTCTCTTTATCCATCGCGTAGTTGACCGCCTGTCGGGGCCGGCTTAACCCCCTCCCCCATTACCCCCTCCCCCCAAAAGAAAGAATCTGTGCAGCCTTCGTTTTATACCGTTTGAATACTGCCTCATGACATGACTCTGACTGCGTTTTCTCTTTTTTTAATTTTCGCCCTTCAGCTTGCCTCTCGGCCTATCTCAATCCCCCTCTTCTTGTTACTTATCGCCCCCCGCCACATGCCAACCACCTTGTTCACTGTCATTATTTTTGCTTTTTTTTGTTCACGTGTACCTACTTCTTGTACCTGTTCTTTTGTTTGTTAGCTCATTTCACCTTCATTTAGTTGTACCATCTACATTTATTCCACTATTCTGTATATACAGACCTGTCTGTCTTTTTGCCCAGGGCCAGTAATGCCTTGCCTCGGCCCTGGGCTCTTGTAAAATTTACTCTTATTGCATAAATAAACACTTTAAAACAAAACTTGTTTAAGGCGGGGGGCTACATGTACCTATGCCGACTTTATTGACGCTCTTTGAAAACAAGCGTCCCAACATATACATGACAAAAAGTAACCAATTGATTTCATTGAAATGTTTTAGCTACAACCTTTATGCTCCCGTTCTGTGAAAGAATTGTTCATTTTGACCAATTACGATGGAGTTAATTAAGTTATAACAAGATGTCAAAATTTGAGTTCGCAAACAATTTTGCAGACTTGGGATGCGACACATCAGTTTCCCACATAGTCTGTAACATACAGGCATGATGCCTGCAGTGCCTAACGATCCGTTTTTTACGAAAGTACTTTTCATTTAATTGGTATAAACTAATTAGTGCCAAAAAGAGGCTCGATTTACAGTTTTTGAAATATTTCATATTCCCGACCAACTATTCAAAAAAGGCGATCGTGTTGCCCTAGAATGCACATATGGCAATAACATACAAAAGAAATTTTTCAAATATATGTGTCCAAAAAAGAGAAAACTTGTTTGGGAAATTTGAAAATTTCCACATCGCTCGCCGGTTACTTCTTTGTTATGTAGATCTGCATATTCCCGCTCTTCGAGTGAACTCTGTTCTGCCATTTGTGACCAAAGCACAGCGACAGAGCTGAACAATACCCGCAGTGGACACAAAAGATTTAGGGTTGGCACGTACACTGAAGATTGGTTTCCGAAAACAGTATATCAGAGTGATCGGATTTAATCTGAATGGGAATGATCAGCACACAAAGGAAAGTTCCGTGGATTGCCACTAGGGAATGAGCTCAGCTATAGGTAGCCCCCC